>WOVY01006276.1:0-35000 GCA_013436015.1 Rhipicephalus annulatus | reverse complement strand
CCTAGTCACTCATCCGTCGAGGCGTACCAAGTAACTTATATCAAGGCTGGTCGACTGTTGTAATAAAGACCTATTTGTCTGAAACTTATAGTCCTCCCTTAACGGAGTTTCCTATAAATAGACTAGAGAGAACTCTGGCGCTAGTATTTATGGGAGCTGCAACGCACGGCGCTTCAGCGAACACAGTAATGTTGGGTAGTACACGAATTCGTCCAATCGTCGTACCTCTGGCTTCGTTTATGTTCGCGTCACTCAGAGCTGTTTTGTCACAAAACGAAAATCAGCAAATTTTCAGCGGTTGCGCTTTTAGGTTTACATTTAAAATCGGGTCACGAAGTTTAAAGGGTTTTTTTTAAAATGCGAAGCATTTCTTAGCGAACTTCGGCAACTTTGAGCGTCTTTACCTATCTATCTATCTATCTATCTATCTATCTATCTATCTATCTATCTATCTATCTATCTATCTATCTATCTATCTATCTATCTATCTATCTATCTATCTATCTATCTATCTATCTATCTATCTATCTAGCCGGATATGACTTTCAGCTCTCCTGGCCGTTTCGATAATGGTATCGATACCAAACTTGGCATGACATAACAAGACTGCATGAAGAACATATCTGACTAGTCATAGTATGAAAATCATGATATGTTTGTCATGAATGTCATGATTTACACTTCATGGTCCTGCAGCTCTTGCGCTGGTTTCGTTCACATGACATGTTGCAAAACTGGTATGGTATGGCGTGATTGCATGGGGAACACAACGACAGACTTTAACTTGAAAGTCATGAGTGTCATATAACAACGTGCCTACATGCCACGCTCAAGATGCGCTCGCGGCCGTATCGTTAGCGTCACATGTGCCAAATTTGGTATTGCAGTACATGAATGGATCACGAAGGCTTGTGACTGGTGCATACATGATAATCATGAAATGTGTGTCATGTAACAACATGACTACATGCCAGATTCATGATGCGCTGGCGGCAGTTTCGCTAGCTTCACTTCCATCCATTCACGTCCCGTAATACCAATTTCGGTATTACGGAACGTGAATGGATGAAGAAAGTATGACACTTGAGCAAACATGACAAACATGAGATGCGTGTTATGTAACAACATGACTACATGCTACGCTCATGGTGCGCTCGCAGCCATTTCGTTATCTTCACATCTACGAAACTCACTATTACGCGACCCGAATGGACGACATAGATAAATGACACATCCCAACATGATAATCACAACATGCGTCATGTAACAATATGACTACATGCCTGATGATGTGCTTGCAGCGGTTTCACTAGCTTCGCATATGCCGAATTTGGTATTACATGACGCCAATGGATGACGAATGTATGTGACGGGCGCAAACATGATAATCATGAGATGCGTATCATGTGAGAACATGACGACATGCCACACAATACATTTTAACGTGGCGCGGTGCGCGTGCTCGCCGGCATTCATTTCGTCGCGTCACGCCGGCGTTGCCACGCCATGCTATGGTCCTGCCGTATACTCTATTGCGCGCAGCGCTGCGTTGCTTTGACGCGTGCGCATTTCAGCTCGTCCGGCATCCCTCCGTCATGAAAAGAGGGAGACGTGGTGTTGTTGTCTGGGTAACGCATCGGTTTGAAATGCAGCATGTCGCATTTTGCGCCGGTTGCTGTCGGGCCGCGCTGACGGACGCTGGTCGCGCCATGCGTCAGACTATAGAGTTCTCACGTTTTGCTAACATAGCGTCACTGTGCCCAGCGTGCGCGCGCGTCAACGCTACATTGGATTATATTGGTCCCTTCATAATGCGCTCGTAGCCGTATTGCTACGATTTGTAACACCTAATTTGGTGTTAGTAAATTGGTGCTAGTAACCTAATTTGGTGCTAGTAACACCTAATTTGGTGTTACTTGACGTCAACGGATGACTAAATATATGACTGGTGCAAACATGATAATCCTGACACGTGCGTCATGTAATAACATGACAACATGCCGCGCTCATAGCGTGCTCGCGGCCGTTTCGCTTGCTCGACATATACTACATTTGGTATCACGTGTCTTCAATAGATGACGAAGGTAAATGACACATCTAAACATGATGATCATGACACGGAAGGCATGTACGGCATCTTTTACCTGCACCTCGTAGCCTTGTGCTGATCTTAAAGTGACATATTGACGTTTCTCATTCGTGCTTCCCATGGATTCCCACTGTACGTGGGATCTGCCAATTTTTTTTTTTGTTTGTTGGCGCACATCGCAGCCCTCGGCGCTTATGGCGGAAGTTACGTGAGGACGTCGCTATAGTTTTACCCATAACGTCGACATCAGCCTACCTGTGTTTACAAACTTGGAATGGGTCTATGCTCGCACACACGTGGCGCGCTGCGTTGCTTTGACGCACTCGCGTTTCAGTGAGTCTGGTGTGCCTCCGTCACGAAAAGAGGGAGACGCAATGTTGTCTGGGTAACGCATCAGCGCGAAATGCGACATGCTGCATTTCGTGCCAATTGCCGTGGACCGCTCTGACGGACGCTGGTCGCGCCAGTCGCGCTTGGCATCACACTATAGAGTGCTCGCGTTTTGCTAACGTATACTATACTGTCGCTGTGCCCAGTATGCGCGCGCGTCAACGCTACATTGGAGTATATTGTGCCCTTCATGATGCGGTCGTGGTCATTTGCTAGCTCCGCATATACCAATTTTGATGTTACGTGATGTCAACGGATCAAGAAATTTATGACTGGTGCAAACATGATAACCCTGACACGCGTGTCATGTAAGAACATTACAACATACGACGCTCATAGCGTGCTCGCGGGTGTTTCGCTAGCGCCACCTATACTAAATTTGGTATCACGTGGCGTGAATAGATGACGAAGGTAAACGACTCATCCAAACATGATAATCAAGACACGGAAGTCATGTACGGCATCATTCACCTCTACCTCATAACGTTGCGTTGCTTTTAAAGTGACATATGAACATTTCTCATTCGTGCTTCGCATATCATCGATTCCCACTGTACGTGGGATCTGCCATTTTTTTATATAGCAAGTTCTGAAAGCTGGAGGGTTTTTCAAGTTAGCCGTTCATCTGTCTGTTCTTACGGACAGCGTGTGGAGCTTTCGGAAAGTTGAGCGGCCCGACTCTAAGCTTCGCCACTTTCGTTTCTTTGTTTTGTTTTGTTTAAAGGCCTAAATGTTGCCGCTTTGATTCGATCATATGAGTTCGAAACACTGCACAGGCTGATTGTATCATAATCCAAAAACACCAGTAATAAAGAAACAGCGCGTTTTTTATTTCAAAACAAAACCTAAACACAGCAATAAAGGAAGCCACAATTGCGATTCGTCACCCGCAAGTACGAAGACTAGGCAAATTCATGTTTTACCGACATGTCCATGGTCGCTGAATAATCGCAGCGCTAGAGTCCCCTCCAGTTAATTTTAAGAAATTCAATGCCTCCCTTCACCCACCCGGGTGCACTTTGCGAAAGAAACTAATCAAGCCAATGTCGGAAAGTCAGAGGTGTATGCGCAGTAATGAATTGATATATACTAGCAATGTGAAGCGCCAAGAAGCGAAGACGCATAGGTACAGGCTGGTATATGTATTCACAGCGCGAGCATTTGTATGTACAGTTGTATATTAGGTGTTTTAATGGGAATGCCCATAATAGAAGATTGTTGGATGTGTAACGGCGCTTATGTGTTGAAACTATCAGACCACTGCTTAAAATCATTAAAAAAGTTGTGAAATAAAAAAATGTTGCAGATTTCTTCCATTACCACGCACTAACTCATACTTACAGTTTTTTAATCACGCCATCTGCGCTAAAAGGGGACATTTAAACATGCGCGAATACGCATATGACTCACGAGCCGACAAAAAAAGACAATGCTGCCTATAGGGGGAACCATTCCGCATAATTTGATTGTGGCTCATTTGGGCGACAAGTCAAATCCCGCGCCTCTCCGGCATTGAGCCCAAAAGCAAGTGACTCCGCTGCTTCATTTTGTTTTTTATTCGACACGTAGTGCACTTAGCATTAATTATTTATGAAATTCAAACCACCTGTCTCGGGGTTTACCCGTGGTGCAACCGAATGGCTTTATCTAGCGAGGCGTCACGCACCTTTAGAGTGTATACGATGCTCCGATTGGCGCAAACACAAAATATACCAGCCTCATCGAAGTATCCCTTGAGATTTGGAAGACCCCCACTTCTACATCATCGGGGGTATATTTTAAATGGAGCTACCAGTTGTCGAGTCCCCTTAATTAGGCTAGATTCCCTTCAATGAGACCTCAAAAAGTTTGTCGAGTGATTGATGATTCTATTCTGCTGAAATCAGAGCCTGGCGACCCCAATCAGTGATGCAATTCTGTCGTAGTGTGGTTTAGAGATGTTGTTGTTTAGTGCATCGGTAAAAATATGAGTTACCAAAAATGAGTGAATCGTGCTTCCTTTATTCAACAACTATCTTTATTATTTGCACGTAATGGATGTTTCAGAGCACGTGTATTTAATCAGGCAATAGCTGAAAAAAAAGTTAAAGTCAAGTATGCTTTCATACCCATATTTTCGAACAGTATGACAACCTTGTCTATATATTTTCGTAATATTTTTGTCCATAGGCACGAAATTTTCAATCTCTTTACAATTTTCAGGGCTGCAGTAAATGCACATATAAAGCAAGACAGAAAACGTAACTTTTCCTTTTCTACATAATTCGTGTTAATAATTAAGTGGCGGTCTGCCAAACTACTCGCATATACAACATTGGTCAGGCCTAAGCACGAATGTGCATCGCCCATATAGCAGCTTCATCGGAACTACCTCAACGATGCCATAGTGTCCGTGCAGAGTCACGCAGTAAGGCATATTCATTCATCATTCTCATACGACATCAGTGTCTCATCTTCAAAAGCAGATTCTGGGTTGGAATCGATGGCTCATCGTCATCGTATCCGGCGCTTATCATTAATTATATCACAAGTTCTACATCAGCTCACTTCGTTACGCACCTTACATTTCTCCTCCTTACGCATTTCACAGCACATAGGCCATTCATATAAATTTGCTCGCCCAAGTGCGCACACTGTCACTTGCTCATCACCCTTTTTTCATCGCACAGCCAAAAACTGGAACGGCCTTCCTCTCCACAGCGCTTCCATCGCCACCTCAACTGCCTTCACGGACGCATTAACAAGCTTTTGTTTTTGTGAACACTCTCTGTAGTGTTTTTCCTGTTTATATTGTATACCCTACCCCTTAATTAACAACCCTGCGGAGTCATTAGGATAAAATAAATGAAATGCAATAAAGTACGTCCATCAGCTAACAACAGAAAACCAGTGCTTAGGCAAATTACTTTATAGGTAGTCTACAACCTGGACACGCAGTCTTTTATTCAGTATTCATTAGAGGCTACTCCAACGTCTTCAAACTTTTCATTGCGCTCTGGGTATACTACTAATCTACGCTAATGTTCACCGACACTATAGGTTCCTATCGTGGTGTGCGGCAGCGTGGTTAACAGCTACCGACAGCTGCCGGCGGTGCGCAATTTGTTGTTTAAGCACCACGCCGAAGTTCCGTGCTCGCGCCAAGGGCTGGGATCTCCGTCCAAATGCGAGTCCACCGACGCGCGAAACAGAATTTCCCAACCTGGACCAGCCCGTCAGAGACCGCGTGTCATTCTAATTAGCGGCATATAGCTGCGGAAAATGAAAGGCTCCAGACTCCTCTCAAAGTAAGACCTAAAGGAAAAGAAATGTCTCTTTGTACAGCTTACCCGCCCATCGGCGGTCTCGAGTTACCACTCCGACACGCTGTATAGTGTGGTCTGACAAACCCCCCTTTCTTTTTAACCCTCACCCCCAACTGAGGTTTAGTTGCGCATCATGCTTAACGAAGCAGGGGTGAATGCACTTAGACTAATTACGTCACGAAGGTCCGAGAAGGTACTGCTCGCCGTGCATACCCGTAATCGTGAATGGAAATGAGATATAGACGCCTGGTAGCTGTACTAGCGTTCCCCCGATTTTCCCCCCTCAAGTGCGTTTTTTTTCTTTTCTATGTACATCCTTTGCGTTGATTCGAATCAACACGCTATCCGTTATGGCGAAGAAATGTCCAAGCTAAATGGCTACGAATAAGACAAGAAAAGAGACGTGGCCACGTCCCTGTCAGAACCGTCACCATTCATTAATCTCGGGTTCTCACTCCAACATTTTCCTGCGACCTTATGCTAATTCCTTCGATTCAGACCCGACGCCGGGTATTTGCCATTGGCTCTCAAACCACACAGATCGCTAATGGATGGTGACGATTCAACATTGAGAGAAGGAGCGCTGGGTCGTGAAATATATAACCACGATGTGGCTGTAGTGAATGAACGGCAATGGGTGGCAGTGAAACAGCTGACAGACAAAAATAAGCACGTGAAGATGGCGGGCATATATGGTTTTACAGTAATCTTTTCACCATAATTACATTATGCATAACGGACTTTTCTTTGACATTTGCTGCGTTTTGCTTAAACTGCCACTTGTATGTGCAGCGCATCATTCATGTTTGGGCGTTACTGCGAGAAATTAGTCTCACGTGCGCGTCATGGTGGTATTTTTCTCATCTCCAGGTTTCACTGTTAGAATTCTGACCGTTTCCAAGCCGTATGTTCCATTTATCTTTTATGAAAAATTCGCGTGTTGTACGCTCAATCACTTCAAGCGAAGATATAAGGAGCCGAACATCTCCTCGCATATAGCGAAGAGAAAAATCGCACTGATATCTCTATGCGGTCTAGGACGTTAATTCAGACTTTGTCAGCATCGTTGCCTTAATTGGAGTCGTCTGGAGTATAGCACAGAAACGGCACTACACCACTATAATGTGATAAAGAAATAAAAAATCAAGGAATTCATATATATATATATATATATATATATATATATATATATATATATATATATATATATATATATATATAGAAACAGAGAAAGGCAAGTAACAAGTCTGGGGCTTCTTCGAGGCCCAGCAATACCTCGTACGTCAGTCTAGGCTGAGAGGTTGACAGATTGCACGGCGTGTAGTTTTGACAGTCTCTAGAGCATCCGCCAAACAAACGACATCTGACCATCTGCTGAATTGCTGGCAGAAGAAGAGAAGGTCCACTGAACGCTTCTACAGACCTGCCGACCCGTTTTTTTTTGTTTCTTTTATTTCTCTTTCGCGGCGGCGGGGGGGGGGAGGAGGACGGGAGGGGTCTTTTAGAAATCTTATTAGCCTGCTCTCTCGTTACCTCATCCACCATATTGGAGTGAAGGTTAAGGTGCTTAGATGCTGATGCGGTCGCGTATCGAGGGTGATGATATGCTCAAGCGATGTCGATGCGGTGCATGTTAAAGAACAGTAGATGGTCGACATTTTCTGAGCTCTCCACCACGGTATCTCTCATAATCATATCATGGTGTTGAGACGCAAAACCCCACATATTATTATTGAAGAAACGTCTATGAGAAATTGCGCTAAAGAAACTACGTCATCCCCTACTAAAGGGAACCATGTGCGGTAGCGAAGCAGTGCTGATGTTCACTTGTTGTCATTTTTGTTTCCATTTGTTTGTTTCCGCGTATGTTTTATTTGTGTGTGGAGCTGTGTATATGTTTTGTGCTGCTAATGTTACCCCCCCTCCCCTCCAATTTGTGTGTATTACCGCGCGCATACCGCAAAGTGAACACTCCATGCTGCTAGGAAAGTGCAACGACGCGAGCGACCGCCGCATTATACACGAGTTCCTAGCTGTGACGTAGAAATGGGAGAGAAGAAACGAAGTGAAGGCAGCGCTCTGCCACCTCATCCCCCCTCCACCGTGCTCAGGCAAGGAGAGGGAGATGAAAGCTGGCGCATGCGCAGTGGGGGGGGGGGGGAGTCACCGACGGATGCTCACATCCCCGAGCGAAAGCAGCTTGCCATCTGAAAGTTTACAAGACTATGCTTCCTTGACACTGAGCTTGCTACGTGCTACAACCCCGTCTCAAAACCTGTGACAGATTGAACAAGAAAAGATGGCAGCGCAAAACGTGCGTCAATTCTCTCGTGAGAAATGTGTACAGTTCAAGCACAAATAAAGTTGACACAAGTACTTGTCACGAATAATTGATATTCTACCAAGTCAGCGACGCTGGAGGCACTCATGCAGAGTAATCTGTCATACTATAAAACATGGATTCACAGCATAGTTCACTGAGCCGCATGACAAAAAGACGCACAGACGAACTTTTCTGCACACGGAATATACACCACGTTACATGCCTATGCCTGCACAAACTAAAAGAAGGCAATCAACAGGAACATCCTGGTGGCTCACACGTGTCATCACACATCCGTGACGGATGGATCACTCGTCCTAAGCACGAATTGCTTTTAAACTCGCGGCGATAGGAAGCCGAAGCAACGCATGGTGGCACTGCGACTCTGAACAGGCAGCGCCATCTTTGGTGGAAAAGTAGAAACTGGAGATGTATAGCGCGCGTTTTCCCTTCCCTCCAAAGCGCTGCCGCTCGTTTACGTGCTTGTGCAAAGAGCGCGCGTTGCGTTTGAGTCACCTCCCAATGTACCTCCTGCAGCGCGGCTTCATAAAGATCTCTCGGCTGGACAAGCACTTCCGAGAAGCGAATCTAACAAAAAAATGGCCGATCCCACGTACAGTGGGAATCGATAATACGCGAAGCACGAATGAGCAAGGTTGATATGTCACTCTAAAATCAGCACAAAGTTACGAGGTGGGGGTAAATAATGTCATACACGACCTACGTGTCATGATTATTATGTTTCGATGTGTCGTTTACCTTAATCATCTATTAACGTCACGTGATACCGAATTTAGTATATGTGGAGCTTGCGAAACGGCCGCGATCACGCTTTGAGCGTAGTACGTTCTCATGTTTCTACATGACACGTGTGTCAGGATTATTAAGTTTGCCCCAGTCATATATATTTCGTCATCCACTGATGTCACGTAACACCGAATTTGGTATACGTGAAGCTAGCAAAATGGTCGCGAGCGCATCATGAAGGGCCCAATATACTCCAATGTAGCGTTGACGCGCGCGCACTCTGGGCACAGCGACGCTACGTTAGCAAAACGCGAGCACTCTATAGGTCGACGCCAGGCGTGACCGGCTTGACCGGCGCGACCAGCGTCATTAGGCGTGGCCCAACCGCCGCGAAAGGCGACATGCTGCATTTCGCATCGATACGTTACTCAGACAACACTGCGTCTCTTTCTTCACGTGACGAAGGGACGCTGGACACGCTGCAACGCGCCGGCGTCAAAGCAACGCAGCGCGGCGCGCACCTGCAAGTATATGGCAGGACCGACCTCTGGCATGGCAACGCCGACTTGAAGCGAAGAAATGAATGCCGTCGAGCACGCGCACCACGTCACATCGAAATGGATTGGCGCCTTGACTGTGGTATGTTGTAATGTTCTCACATGCCACACATCTCATGCTTATCAAGTTTGCACCAGTCATATACCTTCACCATCCATTGACGTCTCGTAATACGAAATTTGGCATATGTGAAGCTAGCGAAACGGCCACGAGCGCATTATAAGTGCAGCATGTAGTCATGTTGTTACATGACACGCGTGTCATGTTTATCATGTTTGCACCAGTATCATACCTCTGCCATCTATTCACGTCCCGTAATACCAAATTTGGTTTATGTGAAACTAGCGAAACGGCCGCCAGCACACCATGAGCGTGGCATGTAGTCATGTTGCTACATGACACGCATCTCATGACTATCACGTTTACACCAGTCACTTACCTTCTTCATCCATTTACGTACCGTAATACTAAATTTAGTATATGTGAAACTAGCGAAACGGCCGTGAGCGCATCATGAGCGGAGGATGTAGCCATGTTGTTACAAAACACGCATCTCATGTTTCTCATGTTTGCACCACTATCATACCTTCGCCATCTATTCACGTACTGTAATACCAAATTTGGTATATGTTACGCTTGCGAAACGGCCACGAGCGCATCATGAGCATGGCATGTAGTCATGTGGTTACACGACACACATGTCATGATTTTTATGTTAGGGTCTGTCGCTTGTGTTCGCCTTGCAATCACGCCATACCATACCAGTTTTGCAACGTGCCATGTGAACGAAACCGCCGCAAGAGGTGCAAGACCTTGAAATGTAAATCATGAGATTCCTGACATACGTTTCATGATTTTCATGTTGTGACTAGTCAAATATGTTCTTCATACAGTCGTGTTATGCTATACCAAGCTTGGTGTTGATGCCATTATTGAAACGGCCAGGAGAGCTAAAATTCGTAGGCGGCTAGATAGATAGATAGATAGATAGATAGATAGATAGATAGATAGATAGATAGATAGATAGATAGATAGATAGATAGATAGATAGATAGATAGATAGATAGATAGATAGATAGATAGATAGATAGATAGATAGATAGATAGATAGATAGATAGATAGATAGATAGATAGATAGATAGATAGATAGATACGCTCAAAGTCGCCGAAGTTTGCCAAGAAATGCTTCGAATTTGAAAGGACTAAAGCGTGTTAGTCAAGTTTATGCTTTTGGAGCAGACGGAAGAAGACTAAGACACCTGAGTCACTGTGAAATATATTTCTCGGGTCCTCCGTGATAATACAGCGTACACCGTATGCCTCTAGGTAAGTCTCATTCTGCTGACATGAAGCCGCGTACTCTATCGATGTGCTGTGTTAACGTTTATGGACACCATATATTTGTTGTTTTGATGTGGTATCTATTGGGAGCATCCGGGTATTGTCATGTGCAAATGTTTGCGGTGGGCTCAAATAATAAATAAAAACTAAAGTTATATGGTCATGGAATTAAAATGTCCGAGAAGTTTTAGAGTCATGTCCTCTGTGCAGTGCATGACCCGCTGACGTGGCTGCGAAGCAGCAAGCTAAGTTTATCCACAGCGAGTCAAGTTGAAGTGCTTGCCTTTTTTTTTTTGGCTCTCGTTTCATGCTTGCTCTATCTTTCGCGAACGCGGTTGTGCTTTGAAACAAAAACCACGGCTCACAAGGACCACTGGACACCACAGCGGGTGTTTTACGTGTCGTTTGCGCCTATCGCAGCGTGCGCCCCAAGTTTTAGATGCGGAAGCATCTTATACTCGCGCCTTGTAGTGCGCCGTCCGCACCACTTCTCGAACATTCGACAGCTGACGCGCGCGCATGCGCCGTCGCGCCGTCGCCCACCATCTGTGCCGCGCGCGCTTCTCCTTCGAGAACATTCGACAGCTGACAGCGCATGCGCCGTCGCGCTGTATATATACTCAAGGTCGGCGCTCGCTCGCTCAGTTGCCGCTCGTCGGTTGGTTTGTACGGCGCGTCGACGTCCAAGGTCGCGGTGAAATGAATTCCAACGAATCCACAAACACAATGATCGACGTCCCTTCGACCAGCGCCGCCCTTTCGCATACGTGTGTACGTGTTCACTCATTTAACACGCCCTCCTACAACCACGTTAACCAATTTAGCCATCGACCCAAGTAAATCGCAATTTAACACCCCATTTCACAACCACGTTAACCAATTTAGCCATCGACCCAAGTAAGTCGCACTTTAACACCCTGTTAACCAATTATATGCTCCGCATCCTCCTCAGTGTTTCCCCGAGGGAAGCTGCGGGCAATTTTTTTTGTGTTGTTTTTTTTTGGAGGGGGTTCATAAAAGGAAAGCAGGCGCGAAGGGACGATACTATCCGCGTTTTCTCATGGGGACCTGTGTTCGTAGCGGCTGGTTAAACGTCCTCTACTGGCTTGTGTCGAGAACACTCTCCTATGTTGCACTCAGGGAGTTGTGCCTGCATAACTTTCCTGAATATATGACCCTTTCGTTCCAATCGTTCTATAACCAAGTAATTGTGCAATAATAACAAATTCTTCTATATGTTTCTTGCACGGACGTGTCTCTTAGAGCAGTGCACTGTCCTTGGTGGAGGGGTCTCTGTTTTGACATGACTAAGCAGAAGATATGACTCATTATCCGGGGTTCGAATCCCGCCTGCAGCGGCTACATTTATGATGGAGGCGGAAATATTGTAGGCCTGTGTGCTGAGATTTGGGTGCACGTTAAGGAACCCCAGGTGGTCGAAATTTCCGGAGCCCTCCACTACGGCATCTCTCATAATCATATGGTGGTTTTGGGACGTTAAACCTCACATATCAATCACGATGTGAGGAGATGCTTTAGGTGCCGGCCAGTGCGGACACGCGAAGATCGGCTCCTGTTTTCAAGAATGCTTTCATGTGGTATTCAGGAATTCGTCACCGAGTTTTTAGTCCCATCGTGTGCTTAAGTTCTCAATAAATCAGCAGGTGCCCCCTTTGTGCTGGTGAGTAGACTTTTAAACTATTTTTGAGACATTTTACACAGCAACGCCACCGGGCGATTTAAGCCTAACCAAGGAGGCGATTGTCGCCGATGCGCCTACCCGGCGTCAACGTGACTCGACGCTCTACGCGTTCCAGGACCTGCAACTGAGAATGGAATACCACGTAGACGGAGAGGACATCTCTCCAGAGGATTGCACGGAAGACATGGGTTGGAAGGAAGCCGAAACAAGACGCTCAAGGAATAAGCTAGCCGCGGTTAGCGTTCCTGCTGCCAAGGGTTCGACCAAGGCTGGCGTTGCGGAAGACGCTCGAGCCAGTCGTAGTACGTATGACACCAAGCATACAATCGTGCGAGCTCGACGCATGCCGCCACTACCGAAGGACTTCAGCAAAAATTGTGCTATGGCCATGTGGAGGATTAAATCTCTCGAGAATTGACACTGGAGCCCTGGCAGACGTGATAGTACTGGCGGCCGGCGTCAAAGAGGAGGAGGCCATGCACGACATCATCTGTTCTAACTTGCGTCAGAACATTATGGTGGCAAGCACTCCGGACCAAGACAGAGCTTCAAGATACCTCAAGGTTAAGCAACTTGACATTGGAGGCAAAGTTTTCGAGGTTAGCGCGTATGCCATGGCACCCCACGATAGTTGTGAAGGAGTGATTCGCGGGATCCCTGTAAGCGATACTCAGGACATTTTGACACGAAAGATTGTGAACGCGAACCCGCTCGCGCTGCAGGCCAAGAGAATCAAGGACACTGGGACAATCATCATAGCGTTCGAAAGACACAAGGTGCCCAGATTTGTGAGATATGGACTTTCACTTTGGCAGTTCTCCTTTTACCGCAAGAACATCGATATTTATTACGTCGGTGAAAAGCTGGGACATCGGTCTGACGTCTGTCCGAACCCAGCTGAAACCATCTGCAGAGGCTGCGAGATCAATAACCCAGATAGCCTGCACCGGTGCAATCCGTGATGCAGGCTATGCGACGGTCACCATCCCACGGTAGACAAGGAGTGCAAGAACAGGCTCTTAGTGCCAGACGTCGTCAGACGCAGACGTTGGGAAAGATCGCGAGCAGCCGCAGAAGCCCAGGACGCATCAATCACATCGAGTCCAGACATCAACGACAAGCAACTTATTCCAGCCTTCGGGACCCAGAGCATCCAGACTACACAAAAACAGGAAGGGCGGCCCCACTACAGAGGGAAGTCGCGTTCCAGAAGAGGTTCTAGACCCAAGGCCCACTCCCAATCACGGGGGTGCTCGAGTTCTCAAGGTCACCATCAGGGTCGGGATCAGCCTGGGCGGCCCCTGAATGGCCAGCTGCCTGGCGTTCAGTTCGAGATCATGGCCTCCAACCCGGGGAGGACGCCTGCAGTTACATCGAAAGGCAGCTGGGCTGAGCGAGTGCGCAACGGCGCGGCAGAGGTGATGACAGGTAAGCTGCCAGAGCGTGATAGAATTGCACAGCTAGAGCAAAAAAACACGAGACTCACAAAATCGAATGAGAGGCTATCAGCTGAATTAAAGGAAATAAAAATTCTTCTCACTAAGCTAACCAGCGCGCAGTCTTCACAGCCAATGCCTCAGCCAGTTGATGTCCTTGTGGCTGAAAACGTGGGGGACTCGAGAACCACAAAAAGAGGGCAGTCATGGCAGAACACGTGGAAGCCAACCAAATGACCATGTGAGATATAAAAGAGGTCTTTGACACGCTCAGCAAAGTAGTCGCCAATCTTAGCGAGCACATGGGTAGGCTTCAATCAAGCGTGGTGGCACTGGAAGAGCATATGACTTGCACATTACAAAGGTCGAAGCATATCTGCACAACACAGCAAAGCCTCCTCATGCACCAAACTTGCCTCTTCGGCCACCAATACCAGTGGTACCAAACCTGTCGACAAGTGCAGCATCAGGCTCTGGCCGCCCATGTAATAACCATAATGGCCGCGCTACGTGAAGCATTTCGTACCTGGCAATGGAACTGTAGAGGTTACCTTAAAAAGAAGGCAACCTTACAGCAGTATAACAGGAGCAGCAAAAAAAAAAAGACTCATACTATATTATTACAAGAGACCTTTTCACCGCAAGCAACGTTACCTGGATTCCGGCCTGTAATAGGGGATACTGAAGGGAGGGGAGTCTGCACCTTCGTATGCAACAAACTAACGCACGTAACCCACAACCTCAAGATAGAAGCAGGCCGGTTGGAACACGTCATGGTAGAGATCGTGCTAGGTACCAACAACCGTCAGAGCATTTTCTTCTTAATAAATACAGCAGTCCAAAGGAACAAAAGCAAGGGTTCAAGACGGTTCTAAAGAAAGCTCTTAATATCGCCGAGGAATGTCCACTCGTCATAGCAGGTGATTTCAACGCCACTCATCATACATGGGCTTACAAGTACAACACGGGGAAAGGAAATCGACTTTGTCAAACTGCCAATGAACTTGATCTCACCCTAATCGCAGACCCCAGCCTACCAACAAGGCTTTGTACAACTTACTGCAGGGATTCCACCCCGGACCTTACATTTGTAAGCAACATCAAGAAGGCCCAGTGGATGAACCTTGCTCAGCAAAGGGGTAGTGACCACTGCATTCTTGCCACTACCTTCTCCGTGGAGCGTAAAAAGCAGAGAGAATTCCACTTCACAGACTGGGATAAATTCAGGAAGATAAGGATGGAAAGGGAACAAGATGGCCACAGACAAGGCTTAGAGCAGTGTGTCAAACAGAATAAAGAGGACATCGAATCCGTCTCCTCCACCACTACCACAGATTTTCCGGTTGAAATAATGAATAGCCGGCTCGCTCATCTTCTTAAGGCAAAGCAAGCACTACTGAACCGTTGCAAGGGTCAGTGCCTGAACTGAAGACTGAGAAAGAAGATAGTTGAGGTAAACAGATCAGTCGAGAAACATTGTCGCGCACTATCCAGGCAGCAATGGGACGAAATCTGTAACTCCGTTGATGGTCAGATGCGCAATGGCAAGACAAGGAATATGTTAAAACCTCTCCTCAACGAAAGCACCACCAAATAAATCAAAAGCATGTTGTCACCCGATTTTTGCATAAAGAGATAGGGCGCACTGCAGAACAGCAAGTTGTGCAGCGGCTCGTACATAAGTACCTCCCAATCAAAAGAGGATTGGCACCACCAAGTAGACAGTACCAGGGCACGTTCAATCCAGGTCTTGAGGGCGACTTTAACATCGAGAAGATCAGAAGAACCTTGCATGATCTCAATGGCAGGTCGGCCTCTGGCCCGGACGGTATATAAAACAAGGCCCTTCGTAATCTTGATGACGATTCAATTGAAACCCTGAAGGATATGATCAATGCAGCAAGGAAAGAAGGTAGGGTGCAAGAGCAGTGGAAGCTGGCCAGCACGATCCTTATTCCTAAGCAAGGAAAGCCCCCTAACTTGGAAAACATGAGGCCAATATCCTTGACATCATGTATCGGCAAGTTTGCAGAACATGCCATACTGCACAGGATAAGCTAGTATTTGGAAGATAACGACATATATACACACAATTTGGTTGGATTCAGGGCAGGGCTGTCCACAGAAGATGCATTGAAGCTTATCAAACACCAGGTCATCGACAATGAAACCAGAGACGTGAGAGCCATTCTGTGCCTAGATCTAGAAAAAGCGTTTGACAACATCCACCACTCATTTATACTCGAAGCGATTTCCAAGCTTGTTCTGAGGAAAGCCTTCTATGACTACGTATGGTCCTTTCTTACAGATCGGAAAGCCGTGATGAAGATTGCAAATATTGAGACCGCAGCAATCGAACTAGAAGGAAGGGGCACTCCGCAAGGGGCAGTTTTTCACCAATGCCGTTCAACATTGCTATGATTGAACTGTCTAAGAAATTATCGAGCATTCAAGGATTGAAGCACAGCATTTACATATATGACATTACCATCTGGTGCACAGGTGGAAGCGAGGGGCAGATTGAGAGTGCTCTGCAAGAGGCGAGTGACACCGTAGAAGAGTACCTTCGTACTTCCGGGCTCAAGTGCTCCTTGAGTAAGTCAGAACATTTACTGCATCGGACTGCACGCCGGGACCGAAGCCCAAAGAATGGAAGCCGTTAAACCAGATAGACATCCACCTCCGTACAAATCAAGGGGATGCCATCCATAGGGTCGACTTCATCAAAGTCCTGGGCATGCTGATAGAGCCTACCGGTGCCAACAGCAAATCTATAGCCAAGTTAACTTGGAAAACAGACAGTGCCGTGCACCTCATACGCAGAGTGGCCAACAAAAGAAATGGGATCAAGGAAAACAACCTCATCAGGTTGATGCATGCGTTTGTTCTAAGCCACTTCACGTACGAGGCAGCAATGCACAACTGGTCAAGAGCAGAATCCGAGACACTGAATGTGCTCCTCAGGAAAGTTATCAAGAAGGTCCTGGGCCTACCCATACATACCAGCACCGAGCGTCTGCTTGAGCTTGGCATTCACAACACGCTCGAAGAAATAGCAGAAGCCCAAGAGAGAGCACAGTTTGCAAGGTTATCTACAACAAGGTCGGAGAGAATGACCTGCAGGAGCTGGGCCAACACCCAATGGCAATCAAACGCAATTACAATGATATCCCCGACAACATCAGGGAGAATATCACGGTATCTCCTATACCAAGAAACATGCATCTAGAACACAACGTCGGAAGAAAAGTAACGAGGGCCAGAACTATACTTCGTCAAGTGTCAAATGAGGAACGCGGGGTCGTATTTGTTGACGCGGCTTCCTACGTCAATGGGAAAGCGTTTGTGGCAGTGGTGGTCGATGGGGCTGGCCATGTCGTCAACTTAGTGACGGTCAGGACGAAAGACCTAATAATTGCGGAACAAGTGGCCATCACCTTAGCACTCAAGATGGATAACATTGAAGTCGTCTACAGTGATTCCTTGGCAGCACTACGGGCGTTCGCCAAAGGGACGGTCTCTCAACAAACGCTGAGAATACTGCAAGGCAAGAACATAACGCATCATCTTATGAGTTGGTTCCCAGCTCACCTTGGATAAATCTACGATTTTCCTCCCAATCTCAATGAAGCAGCAGACGAGGCTGTGCGATACCTCTCCAACCACGCCTTCCCGGGGCTGCGTTCTACCGGTGAAGGGGATAACCGGGGAATTCTTACAACATATAACGAGCTCACTAAACATTTCTACCTGTCTAGAAGGATTTTTTCTTCACCTCACAAAAATCTAACTCGGCCCCAAGCACTTACATTAAGGCTTTTGCAAACGCGGATGTACCCTACTTTGAAAATGTTACACATCATGTACCCTAACCTATACCCAAGTAATTTGTCCACATTGTGGGGAAATTGCTTCATTAGAACACATGCTCTGGCAGTGCATCAAATTCGCTCATTTATCGAACATCACCTCTGTCAGATGGAAGGCGGCAATCCGCAGCTCGTCCTTGGCAGATAGCTCTGGGCTGTCCACCAAGCCCGCGAGGCGGCTGAGATGCTTGGAATCTCAATCCCCACGTGGGAGCTGCCCGCAACACAGTGATCTGTCTTTTGGAGGACCAAATATAAGTTTATCCAATCCAATCACGATGTGACTCATTATGTTCGTTCATGCAATCTGTTACTGACATGCGTTTTCGTTACGGTTTGCTTTGTGTGTATTATTTAGTGTTTGCTCGATAGCAAAAGAACAGTAGAAGTATGCCGACCCGCCAGCTCTCCTTATAAAGGGAAGCCCAAGCGTAAATAGTGAGAAGCCTTGTTTACTGCACAGCACACGCCATCTAGCTCGGAATAGCACAGACAGTGAACCTTAAGTTCAGGGGCGCTATTGAGGATGGTCCGAGCTTCTCGGGCAGATGAGTTTGCTCCGAGCTCGTTCAACGGGGGTCATAGAACGACGTCAGCGTGGAGTTCGTGATACAAGCGCTGATAATATTGGCTACTAGAAGGCGTGTGGCGTCAGAAATGCCTGTGGAGCATTTGCGTGGGTCATCAAAAAAACACCGCATTCGAACACGTCAGCGACGCCACTCAGCCTACATATAACCAGTGCAGTAAAGTCAACGTAATTGTCGGGCTATCTCTTTGCCAAATCAGCACGTGCCTCTCACAGGCGTATTCGTGGGTGTTCGTCGTTCTTCGGGCATGTTCTTTCGTTCCACCTGCAACATAGAAATTTCCGATCACGGAGGCAGCAAGGGTGTCTGATCACGTTTTGATCAGCCACTTATCACCCAAGTATATATAATCAGCAATCATTGCACTCTCGTCCCGAATGCCACAGGACCTCCTGTTAACCGATTATTTTATATAGCTTCGTGCGTAACGCCTCTCTGTCACAAGCTGTCCACTATCGCTATCTTTTCAGAGTCTCATTGCGATTGTACCAGTCCACCCCCTCTCCCCACCCGAAAATAAAGGCCCCCGGTGTCGACCATATCAGTGCAGAAACTAGGAAGCAGTGATATGAATCATCCCGATTTGAATGGCTAAGCCGGGATGTGGCAGATATCATGCATCAGCCAGACAGATACCCGTTGTCTCTTTGTAAAGCTCATTTATGTTAGTAGCCAAAAAACCATAGAGAACAAGAGGTGGCGCATCTAATTTCATTCGGTGCATTGAAGTTTAACCCTACAGTTCCAACAGAACAAATATAGTGCACGGAAGCGAAAAAGCACTCAACCAATGAGTTCGCAGTCTCATACGACTTCCCATGGCCGCGACAGTTCTAACTCAAAGGCGGATCCACGCAGGCCTGCACTAAAGAGCGCGTTCTCAGGACTGACGTCATAAGACGGTCAATTGGTAACACCGCCGGTGGACAACAACGCCGAGTTGTATTGTGCTAGTGCGTGTTCTTGAAAACGAGGAGACGAGTGCGAGAGTGGGACTGTTCCTTTTACCGCGGAGGGAAGTGATTGCGGCGCTTCGGTCATGGGGGCGGGTTACATATGCTGGCTAACGGAGTAGCATCCTACTATAAGTGCCTCTAATGAAGAGTGGCGAACGTACGATTAATTTACTTGCTGTCAACTTTCTTTCCATATAATTTTCGGGCTACATAAAAAGATATACCACATGACGAACAGCAAATTAGCTCACGGGAACCATATGCTACGCGGCATTTCTGGCTTCTACGGACACGTTATAATTTCGCGTGACAAAGAGTCACTTATGTCAAGCCACGGCAATGTGCGTACGCCAAATCTACGTGCGTGACCTCTCTTTACTTCCCTGTGTACGCATCATTTCACCCCCCGCTCCACTCCTGTCTGTATGTCTCCCTGGTTGATGGCTCGCAACATCTGGCCAACCTACACACCAAGGGTGCCGATCACTCACCGATGAACTTTGCGCACACACCTTTGTCCAAATGCAGTGCCAAACAAAGGGAAGTGAAGGAAGCTTTTACAATGCCACAATCCTGCAGCATCACAATACAACGTGAGTTTCAGAAAATTTTCAGAGGGAGTCAATGGGTGCAATACAAAATGTTTACAAAAATTGTTCAACAATTAAGAGTACTTTGAACTCTTCCATGGGACAAAATTATGCCATCCTAGGCCTGCGAAAAGATGGGCTCCTGTGTTCGACAATCTAGTGTGTGGTACACTCGACTATGAAAGGGCTTTAAGCAGTCCCGGTTATCCAGATACAAGAACACTATAAAACATGAAGTATCTGAAACTTGTGTGTTTAGAGGAAGTGGTTAACGATTCACAGTAGTAGGTACTGTACTATGGGAGAACTGAAAGCCGTCCCACGTGCTATCCGACCGTTCACGGGTGTCCGAAGAGATGTTGAACATAATTTTTGCTTTCGAATCACCCTAAAGGCTGCGAAGAGACCTCATACGTCTCTGCGGATTGGTTGGTTGGACAAGTTTCAACAAAAACAAACAACAACATTTATGCTAAAATTCATATTTCTCAAAATCATAGTTATTTCATTCAGTTTGCATTGTGTGTGAGCTGCGTGCTTTTTAACTCGCTACCTATAAGCAACTACACCTCAGTGAAGCACTCACTATGCATCGTCCATTGATTAATGACTGCTGTGGCTGACTTGGTCTATGCGAAAGAGTCACCGGCTTTGATGACTGCAAAAAAAGATCACCATAGAATGATGACATTTATCGGCGATAATGCCTCCTTCGAGCAGTAGCCATTGTCTTGCAAACGTCTTTCCTGAGCACCAATACTTGCGCTACAAGAGATAAAGGCTTTGAAAGATAAATCGTGTGACCTGACTTAATGGCAGTCAGGTCTACTTAATCAGTCAGGTCTCTACTGCAGTGTCGTCAGAAATTCTCATCATGCTCGATTAGGAACGACGGCATCTCTGACCAAGTCTAATCAGAGCCAAACAG
The DNA here is from genome assembly GCA_013436015.1 of Rhipicephalus annulatus. Taxonomy (NCBI): domain Eukaryota; kingdom Metazoa; phylum Arthropoda; class Arachnida; order Ixodida; family Ixodidae; genus Rhipicephalus; species Rhipicephalus annulatus. The sequence continues at coordinate 14,175 of WOVY01006276.1, read as the reverse complement.
CAGGCGAGCAGAGTACCAAGTACTCTAAATCTTTTAACACTTTCTTCTAAACACATTAATCCTCACTGACTGGTTCCGCGTCCCATAGTATAACTCAAGGTACCTTAATGTTCCAATAAGTTTCGTCTAAAAGCCCACTGAATGATCTTCTGTGTTGCTCTGTTTATGTGGGGACAGCTTATTCCTATGCCATAGTAGAATACTACACTGTTCTCTAACTCGTCGAAAATTTCTTGTCAACACCGTTCGAGACTTTACTTGATTAAGAGGGTGGCAGGCGTTGCCAGCTGCCGACCGCCTAGTGGCTTGGGGTGTGACACCCTACGCACTGCGGCCGGACGGACACTCCGAATCATGTTCTTCACGAATCCTCTGTGGCACGTACTTGCTGGTGTTTGGTGACCAGCACGGGACTCGCTCACTGGATTTCGTGCCGACCGGTTGTGCCCCCGCGATCTCCGACGACAGCGCAGTTCTGGCCGACTGGGCTCCCCCTACGCTATCTCCTGACGCCGACAAGAGCTCTCGCCGAATAGTGCCCCGTCCTCGGACTCGTGCCACCGTGTCCATCTTTCCTATCTCCTCTTACGTCGTTTTCCGTTGTTCGCTGTCCCTGCGCCTCTCTCTCTCTCTCCTTCCTCTGTCTGTCTATTTACCTTTTAATCCTAACCTTTCAGTCCCTCCTTACCCCATCGCCTTGTGAGGTATACTGTAGAGGTGTCGCACTCTGACGCAGAGAGTTACGGGGCTCGCTTTTCTATTTTTTTCTCTTTTAGAATCACTTAAGAATCACATAGGACCAGCACGCTTCATGTTAGCATGAAATGGCAGAAGCGTCATAAAGACAATTTGGTAGACTTTATTAGTGTATTGATGCTTTTGTATTGGGGAAGTGAAGATGACTGGCGCACCGTCAGGGACGCCTGCTGAGGACCATTTTTCTTAAGCTGCATCGGTTAAGGATTTTCATGCTAACACATATGAACAAACAGCTAGTCATTTTGGGGAAGGAAGGTTTCCTCATGCGCTGGCCAACACGATGTATTCTTAGTTGGAAAAAATAACGGCATCCTCCCAAAGGGAACCCCCATAGAATGCGAAACAGCAGCGTTGCGCACGACGATTCGGCGGGCCATTCAGCGGAGGGCGGCGCTTTCGTGACGTTGCCGACAACGACGGCGCCGAGGATTCGTCGGCGTTGGCCTTCTACTCTCTTCACTTCCGCTCTGCTTCTTTGGCTCACGTCTCGTCGGTGTTGCCGATGCGTTGAAGACGCTCGTGTTCCGCCAGCCGTTCTTGGCTCGCGTCTTTTCGGTGTACCCGTGTGCCGTCTTGATTCTCGAAAGCGATTGGTATGCTCTAATTCCTTTCTGTTTCATGTGTAGCCTAGATCTCTGCAAACGCTTTAAACTTGTCGCTCTCATCACTCGTGCGGCCTTCCGAATAAGTGATAGAATCACATCAAGAATCAGGGGTCACTTGCAAAATGTTTCGCCGGGCAATCGGCCATAAATAACTGGCATCCGCCACCACATTTGGGAACAGTTATGACAAAAAAGCGAATAAGCAGCAAACTTAGGTTACAGCCACGCTTTAACTGGCTGCAGCTGATGTCCTTGACTACCTAATAAAGCAAAGTCTGAGTTTGGGCTGGTTGTTATTTCTTTGCCTATAAACAGCACAAGAGCGGACAACGAACCACACAATAAGCGAGGGCATGTGCTGACTTCAGCCTGAGAATTTAGTGAAACAAATCACGCCGTCTCTCGCTAACGGGAACCATGTGTAGATGTAAAGTAGTGGGCGCTAACGCTTACACTGGCGGCGGCGTTGACGTTGGCGCTCATCGAGGCGTTGCACAGGAGGTAGAGAAACCTGGGGAGGCGTCAAACACGCACCGATGGACTGGCGTTGCTACCAGAATTTCCAACCGCTACTAATAAGCAATTTCTAAGGACATTGTGCGCAAAAAAAGAAACTATGGACAAGAAAGAAGACAGCGCAGACAGGCGCAGACTAAGAAATGAAGTTTATTTTTAGAAAAACAGGCAACTAAAGTGAAAGCAAAGGCACGTGGTTATGGTTACAGGTGGGCGGTTAGATAATATTGAATTTATGAAGGTTCACCGAGGGCCTCGCCACACAAACTTCACCGGACCTATGTATGAAAAAGGCCTCAACGATTTCTCGAAGGGCCCTACCTTTCAGCCTTGACAATTCCGTTTCTTTGAGTAAAGGATGACATTTACTATCCTTACAATGCAGGCAGGGATTACAGGAAGGACTAGAGAGATAATCATGCCCCCCTCCCGTTCCAAGTTTGGGTAGTGGGGGCTGTTTCACCACGGGCAAATAAATGTAGGTGTACTTCAAGGCCTTCGACAACTGCCCCCCCCCCCCCCCCGAAAAAGAAATTGTGGCATACTCCTACATTGAGAAGTCTTAGTCTTCTTAGAGCATACACTAGGAAGCTCTAGACCCACCACAGGGTCTAGTGGCTGAGGTACTCGGCTGCTAACCCTCAGGTGGCGGGAAGGAATCCAGGCTGTAGCGATTGCACTTCGAAGAAGGCGAAAATGCTGTGGGCTCGTGCACTCAGATTTCAGTGCGCTTTGAAGAACCCCAGATGGTCGAAATTTCCTGAGCAGTGAACCTAGGTTTTCTCTCATAATCAAACGGTGTTTTGGGACACTAAATCTAACATATCATTCAACCAGGGAACTTTCTACATTATAGTGCATACTCCCACATTGAGAACTCTTCCTTCAAACAGTACAGAAGACGCTGCACTTTGGCAGCAATGCATAGCGTGGCGTCACAGAGCTACTCCCCCGCACTACACTGACCCCCTTCCTTTTGCAATATATAGGATATATGGATACATATGCGTCGGGAAAAAGAAACAAACAAGAAGGGCTCGAAGCAACCCCTTCAAATTTCTGAGTATTCGTTCGGTATCCGATACGAACGTACACAGTGCATCAGCATGTCAGTGTATACATGTCATACTGCCGGGAGGGAAAATCTGAGCATTTTCACAGTCAGGACATGGCAGCCCCTCTCACTGGCTCACAATACCCTCGGCTACGACCTCGCCTCCATCATGGCGCTTTCCTAGCCACTGAATCAAAGAACTCCACTTTGGTATGTCGGGTCGTTCCAATTGTTCCCAACTACGGTTGCATTATAAACTGTCCACGCGACTTTTTGACCGTGAGAAGAGTGATAACCCTGCGAGAAAAATCCTATGTACCGACAGATCTTTCTGTTTAGTTTTTCAGAACCTGTTCAACCTCCCTTCGCGTCCGCTTTCGGAATGAAATTTCGTTGGGCTGTGGAAACTGGTCACCTGGGAAGTTACACCTCATGTTAGGCAGATGTACAACATAAATAATTATTCTGTTAAAACTTACAGACATTAAATCTGCAGATGCTAGAAAAAATTAGTAGTGTCTTAATAAGGCTATGCCAGGATATACGTAGTGTGAACTAAGGTGGCAGTGCTGAATTCCGCGTTTCACGCATAGCACTATACGCACGTCAAGTATTTCATGTATCATAGGCTTTCACACACGTCACTGACATATCTAAACAGATTGTTTACGAAGTACTTCTCGAAGAAACGAGTCCCACTGGTGCTTTCACCATTTCACTTGAGTAAAGTTGGGTTCAGCGACATGCGATGTTCGACGATTTGCCGTCACTATTGCTTCTGAACCTAAACTTCTCTCTTACGTCATGTTTTTGCTCCAAAGGTCTGCCGACTACTGTAGTTTCTATGCGTAGGTTGTAATTGACTACAATAACACCCGTTTGCTTTGCGGGCTGCATAAACACTGGAGAACATTGTTTCATATTAAAGTTGGGATATTACGTCCCGGAACTGCGATACTCTTCGGAGAGCCGCTGTAGTGCGAGCTTCAGAAATTTCATGCACCGGGCATTTTTGACGTTGAACTACATCTAAGCACATGCGACTCTAGCATTTTGGCCCCATCGAAATGTGGGACAAGTGTCGGGATTTCATCATGTGACCTTCAGGTATCTGAGCACAATAATTCATATCTATTTGATTAAGTTCTATCGTGGCCTAATTGTATTTGATTAAGCACAATTTTCGTAAGATTGTCAAAGGTAACTCATCGCTTATTTTCAGAGCAGGTTGGTTCTTCAGTCGGTCAATGAAGCAATAAAGAAATTATAGAAAACAAGAGAGAATGCAATGAAACTGCTGACACACAACTAGGGGTACTGTTTTCTCCTAAAGTAAAGCTAAGTTTAAGCATAAGGCAAGCGCTGGCGAAGTTGCTGCTGAACACGGTAACATGAACTGTAAGCAAGGCGAAGTTAAAATCAATACGTCATCCAATGACTTAGCTACTTCTGTCCCTTACACAATACAGTTCAAAACCAAAAGAGCAATATAAAAAATGAATTTAAACCGGGTTTCAAATGTTGTGGAAATACGAGAGTACCAGCGGGGAATAGAGGCTTTTCGGATTGGAATATAATAGACCGGGTCCAGAATATGGTGGGTACATTGGCTTCCCTGACATGGGTCCGATGGCACTTGAGCGTACTCGCAGGGTGAGGGAGACCCCATTATTTTCGGCAGGATAAAGATAGATTGCAGCCATAGTCCTTTTTCTCCAACCGACATGGCACAGAAAGAACGGTAAAGTGTCTACGTGCAGAGAACGATCACACGCAAAACATAGGCGCGTGCGTGCGTGGACACAAGAACAGGGCCTCAAATAGAACAAACGTATGCTATGAGAGCGTTTACCGAGGTATCCTTGAAGTCATGAATGCTTCCTTCTGTGGTTCGATACCCCACGCACACTCGAATAGGCGCGGGGAGGTTGTTTTCCTGCAGCGCGCGTGCCTCTGTTGTGTTTCGGCAAAGTTACACGCTTGTCACCATCCAAAAGGTCAGGTTTTGATTAATGATCTTAGTAGTTCTGCTCCACTTCTTCCTCCTATACTCAGGTGTTTGTATTAGAGAAGTAAACCACAATTTGTGACAGCCCCTGCACGGAAGAGAAGATGCCGTTCAGCTGAACTGTCAGCCACTTGGGGCAATTGATGGCTTCCGTAGCTGTGCTGTTTGTTTTATATCTTTATTGGCGCATCAAATACTTAGATGCTCTTTACAGAATTTCAGCGTTGCTGTCCGTGCCATTCTTCTTACAACGTCCAAGTGTGTAACGTAGCGCTACGTGTCGTATGTTCTACCTGCAAGGAGAAGGGCTTGAGCAGGTGCGGTGAACGGGGCTGGAAAAGATACGAAACAAGCCGACTATTTCGGCCACACGGCCGGGGGGTGCATGCAAAAACACCCCACGTGTCAGGCTTGCCGTCGATTGTTCCTCAAGCAGAAAGCAAACACCTTGCCCGTCTTTCCATATACGAACGAGCATGAAAGCCGGGGTATACGGAAGCGGGTGTGTCTTTCTAGAACTAAGTGCGAACATTAATCGTATACGGACACGGTTCTGAGTGGTGGTGCACTCGTTGCCTTATACGTTGCCTCGGGAGACATCACCAAGATGCTCGGATACCCATATACACGATGTGTTCTTACCTCTTCGCGTTCGGCAGTGGCCGCCTTTCCTCACACCGGCATTGTACAGCGGAGGTGTTAAAGCCTGGCTCAAACGTGTAAAGTGTCTTCTAGTGCACAAGTTGAAACTGGCAAGGACGCAAGAACATGAAAATACGCACACATAAGAAGTGACTAGGTATGACCCGTCATTGGGCCAGATGGTTTATAGATTGCGCAGGCAAGTTTAATCTGCGTGAAGAATGAAATGTTTATACAAACATGAAAATGTTTAATGTGCCTTACGTACTATAGCCGTATGTGGTATAGTTTAGCAAAGGGTGGAAAGAAACAAAAAGGGAGAATGGAGAAAAAGAGAAGGGAGCGCAGGGGAGTGAAGGAAGGAGGCGAGTCGGAGGTTTGAGTCACGCAGATTGTCAAAAAGAGATGGCCCTTCAGTGTCAAATCATGCTCGTACGTGATACCAAGCTTTGCATAACCTTGCATTTAATCACTGAGGCTTGATCTGAGCTCCGGCGTATACATTGACTTTTACGATGCTAACTCAAATAAAGTCACCCGAAGATTGTAGAGTTATACGTCCCGTGAGACAGGATCCAAAAGCTGCTAGCTGCTAGCGTTACTTTGTGTAAGACTTCCGATTGTTACTATAGTATTAGCTGCGTCGTACTCACGGCAAAACAGAGTTTTTCAAGGGTGCTGATATAACCGACAATTTTGGAATGATGGTCTCATGGTCGGTATGGGTGAAAATGTGCACTTGTGAGTATTTCGTTCTACTTGATGGCATAGAGATGGTCTCGCTATGTTTCGTAAAGTGTGAAGTGTGGTAGCCATGAGGAACGTACAGCTGTATCAAAAGCATATATTTAAGTGTGCCGTATTTGACTTTCGTAGCACTGCACCAGCAGACTTTTCAGAATTACTGCGAAGTTTACTTTTTTTATTGCCCCTTTTACTGCTGCAGAACGAGAAACCTTTGGGACAAGTGTTGACCACGTAATGTGCTCACGGAATGAAACGCTTCAGTTCCCGCCTAAGTATGTCTCGTACTCGCGTCTCTGTGAGGTTAGTGTCATGGCGGCGAAATTCTCACTCCTGTACTTACATTCATGCCAACACCACCTTTATTAGCCAGTAACATATCAACACAGAGTGGTTACCACGAGCACTTGCGCATACCGCTACCTGTAATCGAAATCTTAATGTCGCATTGCAGCCTGTGTAAACTACATGAACTAACCAAGAGTTCAGTAATATCACTTGGGAATCTCTGTTCCGACACCTTGTAGTGCCTAAGGATGAAATTGCAGGGAATAAGTAAACCGACGCTCCACCTAGGGGCGATGACAAAAAACACGCACTGTTTTTTTTTTGATATTGGCGTGTTTAGATTATGATACATTAAGCCTATGGAGAGTTTCGCGACTCATACGATCGAATTAAATCGGCACCATTTCGGCCTCTAAACAAGACGAAACAAAGACAAGAAAGTGGCGAAGCTTAGAGTCGGGCACCTCCACTTTCCGAAGGCTCCACACGCTGTCCGTATAAGGACAGATAGATGGACGACTAACTTCAGAAACCCTCCAGCTTTCAGAATTTGCTATATAAAAAACCCCACCTACTTCTCATTCAAGCGCACGCTACCTTCAATGTAAATGAGCGACCGCTGAGAACCAACATGGCGGCCCGTCAAGTATGGCGGCTGTTTTAGCCAGTTGTAAGCAACTATGTTTGAACTTGTGACCACCCTAAAGAATGGAGACACGTGCACATGAAGGCTCTCTATGACTTCCTGTTGTACGCGTCACGGGAAGCAATTTCGCTGCTGGAAGATCAAAGCTGACACACATCTTCGTGACGCATTAGCTCAGAAGTTAAACTCAGTTAAAAAAATGAAGATATTGCCACAAGACAGTGTGAGTGAAATGAGTTTCTTAGGAATGTAATGTCATTACTTTCATTTAGCTGTAATTTCGATGCCATTTCGACGCGTTTTTTAAACAATAGAATTCATTAGTCATTTCCCCTAATTGTCTGTAAGGAGTAATTTTGAGACTTTTGTTTGGAACAATCGTAGCACAACAAAGCGCGTTGTACTTTTGTTGCTGGGATGTAAACCCGCTGAAACAACAAACTTAAGCTGGGATCGCAAGTACATAAACAACTAATTAAGTTTAACGAGCCACCTTAATTTTGGAACCCACTGAGTTTGCTGGGATAGAAGAGACGATAATCAAGCAAGTGCACCCAGTTTTCCACTCGCGCTGTTCTGAAACAGTGGTATTAAGGAAGCAGAACGTTATGGTAATAGTCATGCCAACGATCAAGAAAATATCAATGACAAGACAACAACTATCAATAGGGCATATGAAAAAAAAAGAAAAGGCGTCAGGAAATGTTCTACTGTTTGAAATAGATGCGGTCTCAAGTACGTTGCGGTCTCGATGCGGTCTCAAGACTTAGTAAACACATCAGAAGCGATCATCGTCAACGGTACGAAAATTCGCTTTTGAAAGCAAAGTAATATAAGCTAAAAGAGGAAGTGCTGCGCCGGGTCATTAGGAGCGATCCATCATTTCAGAACACGAAAGTATAACTACGCACCGTCCAACATACTTTGTGTAAAAATAAACAAACAAAACAAGACAGATGTTGGAAAGGTTTCTTCTTCAGAGTTCAAAATCTCTTTTTATGCGCGCCTATCAAGCAGCTAGCACCAGTTGAAAGCACGAAACGAGACGCCGAGTAATGTGATAGGATGTAGAAAAGAAATCAGCATAAAAAAAGCGATATGAAAACTTCAGGAGAGTCGCCGCAGAGGGCCCATCATTGTCAAGATGGGAGGATGAGCGTATTTTTGACAGGCAACTGAACAGTATAGCTTTCGAACGCACAAAGTGGTGCGTCGGATCCTCTGCACGTATACTGTGTTGGCATCGTACTTGTTCGGGTTCCCGCACTTCTTTTTCTTCACTCGCTGAAGCTTAAAAACACAGGTCTCTGGAGTGGCCGTCACTGGAGAAATAATATCATCACCCTCTTAAATTACAATACAGGCGAAGTAGACGCCTTTTTTTCGCACGCAAGAAACACCGAAGTGGCGCACAGAGAGTGCAGTCGTGCGGCGACGAGTCCGTAAAATGCAGAGGAGTGCTCTCGTCTAAGATGACACTAAATAGAAGGAATGACAGCGTGTAGACTGTAAAGCATATTTTATAATATTTTCCACCGCGTCCAGACTGTAAACGCAGGTATGGTGTTCTATGACACCACGATCAAAGCGGGACCTCTTCGGGCTTAAATTCTGCTACAATGCCGTATTGATATGTGAAGTTTAACGTTCCGAAGCAAACATATGATAATGACATCCGCCGTAGTGGAGGACTCCGGAAATTTTGACCACCTGGGGTTCTTTAAGTTGCGCCATAATCTGAGCACACACGCCTACATCATTTTTGTCTCCTTCGAAAATGCAGCCGCTGCATCCGGGGTTCGATCCCGCGACCTGCTTGTCAGCAGCCGAGTATCTGAGCCACTAGACCACAGCTGCGGGGCCCCGCTATAATGCTAACTTTCGAATAGTTTCTTACACAGGAAATAAAATGAGAACATGTAGAGGGAGAGAGAGAGCAACTTCTCTACCGAACTTACTTTTTTTTGGTACATTGTTAATCTATAAATGCATGCTTAAGCTCTATTTTTTATTATTATGACGTTATGGTGATGTTGACACAACAGATGACAGATAAACACGCTTATGTAAATAAACATATGCACACGCAAGAAATAAACAACGCGAACAACAGGCAACTAAAATTCACTGCTGATCACATCGGCATGCTTATCGAGGTTATCTTGATCAGAGTGTTAGCTTGCTAGCATGGATCTGCGGAATTAGGCGGCCCTGTTCGACCAAGTCTATTGAGCCACAAATACCAGTGAAGTTCTAGTTTGTGAATCCCACCAACTGTCGTGGAGACCTTACATTCAATAAAGTTTTTATTTTTTACCACTACTACTTAGGGGATTTTCATTATGTCTAAAGCATAACAAAAGATACATATCTTCTCAACATTACGATGTGTGCACTTGCTAACCTGGCTATTCAAAGCATGCCGTGTGAAACGTGACATGCTGTTTACTGAAAGCTCTGTGGTCGTGGCACGTCGGCATAAACAGGTAAAAGGTTGTAGTACTTCATGCGGACGCAGAAGGCCCAAGAACGTAAACACCTTTATAAACGGGCACTCGTATTCATTGCAGCGAGATTTGTACTCGAGGTATAACGGAAAATGCTAATGGGGTCATTTCGTTCGCACTTAGGTTGAAAGCCAAAGTAAACACGTTTGTTTATATAGTACAACGCATGAGAAAGTCGCAAACGCTTTACTAGTGCACTCCTTCCTTAGAAACGATTGCCGTGTCAGCAGACGTAAAACAAGAAAAAAATGTGTCTCGCTTTACAAACGGTTGCTACCCAATTGTCCCTCCTAAGTAAACCACGTAAGCGGTGCGTAAAACACGGTCAACAAAGTGCGTTCAACAATTCAAAACCGAAGCCTCCTTTCGTGGTGACGTAAAAACGTGGTAAGTACAGGGAAGGGTTCAATGCAGCGTACAGACCACGTACTCTCGACCATCTCTCTTTTTATTGACGTCGTGGTGGTGTTGAAATAGCAGACAGATTAACGCGTCGCCACTTCCGTCAACAATTCAAAGACTGCTCTCTTAAAGCACGTGCGTCCCTTTAGGGGGTTCCAAAGGATAGCACGACAGCCGAACCTCCACTTCGGGAAAACCAGTCAGTCAGTCTGTACCTTCAACCCCAACTGTTTTGTTCACGCGCTACGCACCTAACACTCTTTTTTTTTCCTTGGAGGACACAAAGACCTTTGTGAGTTAAGCCCGCACGATACTTAATTCTAGAAAGGGAGACCGAGGGAATAGACATCTGTTTAGAAAAAGTGGTAAACGACTTAGAGTGCTTGGTACTCTACTATGGGAGAGCATAATGCCGTCCTGTTGGCCTCACACTTGATGAGGCCGTGGTCACAAGAAATTGCGGTATAAACTAGTTCACGACAACGCACGCATGTGAACGAACAAGGTAGTTTTCCCCACCGATCTCATTAGTCCTAGAAGAGGGGCAAATGATTCTAGTGTGCGTGAGGTGTCAGCACCAAGTTATATGGATTGTGCTTGTACACTTCCATATAGTGCGCAACACAGTGGTTTCTGCAAAATAAAGGGAGAGAAAAAAAGATGACGTGTTGAACCTTACGTACGAGCCACCGGCCCGCCGCAGTCATCATCAATAATAAAAAATTCTCAATAAAAATAGAGTGGTCCAAATAGGATAAAGCCTCTAGATTTTTTTTTCTCCTTTTATGTAGAGACAACCATCGAAGCCACCGACGAATGTTATTGGCTAGCACTCGTATTCGGTAGCCACGTTCTTCCTTACAGTTTTTCAATGCCTGGTGAGGCGACGGAAACGCGTCCCTCGCTGAGCACTAAAAGGAAATAAGCGAGAGAATACATGTGCGTCGCGTTCATGTATTGGACAGACTTAGGTGGTCTGGCAAGCAGCGTCCGCAGGGCAGTTGCGTACGCTCAACAAAATGTGTCCGTTCTTCGCTAACATATAATCAGGGTTCAGCTTATGTTGAGGACGATGCTGCGAGCGATGGAAATGAAAATGATAGGTGTAACCTTAAGAGACAAAAAGAGAGCAGTGTGGATCAGAGAGGAAACCAGGGTTAAAGACATCATAGTTGAAATCAAGAGGAGGAAGTGGACATGAGCTGGCCACGTTGCGCGTAGGCAGGATAACCGCTGGTTATTAAGGGTAACTGACAGGATTCTCAGAGAACGCAAGTAGGTTAGGGAGAGACAGAAATTTAGGTGAACAGAGAAGATTAAGAATTTTGCGGGTGTAAAGTGGCAGCAGCAAACTCAACACCGTGTTGACTGGCGCAACGTGGGAGAGGCCTTCGTCGCGCAGTGGACGTGGTCAGCCTGATAATAATGCTGATGATGCTGATGATTCTTCGCTGAAAGGTCCAAACGTACGTGGCTTTGTAACTCTTTCAGGTTTGAAAGAACCTGGCGGCTGGCGCCGGCTGCACGAAAGAAAAGGTCGGAAGAAAAGACAGTTGTCGCTACTTTGGTACAAGGCTAAAATCTTGATACTTCAGGATAAAGTGAAAGATTGACTTGGATAACTCGGGAGTGTCGACTTCTATTGTGGTAACTGTGGCCTCGGAAACGTACGATGCCAACGCCGTAAGACCCTGCAAACAACAAGAAGCGATGAGAGGATGAGAGTGGACCCGGAGTGAAAGCGGAAATAAAATACAGAGCGAGAATTGGGGGCTTTCTTTTTGATGGTATGGACTCTCTGTTTTTGCAGAAGAAGTGTTAGCCACGCACGGCGATGTCATTCTCTATAGTGACAAGAAAAACAGTTCAAACAAACGAATAAAAAATGATGCACTCAACTGGAGATTGCCCAGCAGAGTCAGATGGAGACATCATAGCACTGCAGGTGCCCTGGGTGTATAGATTATAGCAAGTGCAGAGGAGTATAGCACCAATCGGTTTGTGCGGTTAGAAGCCCTGAGTTTAGAAAAAGTTTTCAGCGATTTGGAGTGCTTCGTGCTCAACAATTGCTTCAAGCACGTCACAGCGGTTACGTTTCGTGTTCAGTACCATAGCGGAAGCAGTGAGCTTTATCCGGTACTGCCAGCTTGCCTACGGGACGGCTTTATGCTCTCCCATAGTAGAGTACCTGGTAAGCTAAATCATTAACCACTCAAAAATTGTAGAGCAGTGAGCCATCCCTATATAAGTTGCTCTTGATAGAGGTACTGGAAAACTGACACCCATGGGGAAAGATAGGCGCAATGTTAGAGTGTTTAGAATACATTGTGAACGCTTCAGAGTGCTATTTAAACACCCTACTACGGAAGAGCCATAAGCGGTCCGGGTATAGTCAAAAAAGGAAGTTTTATAAATAAAGACACGATCGCAAAAACGAACACTAGTAAAAACTGTTTTATGTTCGAGATTAGCACTAAAGCCCCATTTTATCTCTCTGTATCCGAATGTTACAAGATTTTAGAAAAAAAATGTTAAACGATTCAGAGTACTTCGTGCTGTACTATGGGAGAGCATTAAGCCATCCCAATATAGTCATCACTCACGTGCGTGTTCGGGACGAATACTCGATGATTTAGAACACAACGCATTCTACTATGACAGAGCAATAAAACTGAGGCTGTGTGTTTGGAAAAAGTTGTTATTGATTTAGAGTACCTGGCATTCTACTATGGGAGAGCGAAAAGCCGTCCCGCGGGCCCCAGCCAGAGGCTTCTACTTGGTAAGAACTTCCAAAGTACATATACTAAGAATGGAACGGTAAGAAGGCTCAAAGAGCAGTGCAAAGCACTGTATGTTGTATTTGTGGGTAAACATAGAATAAAAAAAGTTCTTTCTTTTAATAGGGCGGTAGGAAAGGCACTCCTTGTGTTACGTATTTTTTCCGCTATCTCGTCAAATTGAACATCTCTTTCTTCCACATTGATATCCCTCTGTTATTTCACTTGCTTTGAAATAGCTGCTTTATTCTTTCACGACCGCGTCTGTGTTAGTTTTTGGTTTGAGCTAGTAACGCAGTGTGAAATTTTTTCCCGGGGTTGGAGAGACGTGAATGTGTACTTGTGCGCGTGTTTTTACGCGTGCTTGTATATATATGATACATAAATATGCAAAAATGAAAATTTTGGGAGGCTTGAACCCCCCGACATTATATACTGATACTTTACGCTCTTAATAAATGCAAGAAGAATGTGTCTTTCTATAAGTACTCCAATAAGTGTATCCGCAGGTCATGGGATCAAATCCCGGCTGTGGCGGCTGCATTACAAGGGAGGCGTAAAAGTTGTAGGGCCCGTGTACTCAGCTTTGGGTGCACGTTAAAGAACCCCAGGTGGCTGAAATTTCCGGAGCACACCACTACGGCGTCTTTCATAATCATATGGTGGTTTTGGGACGCTAACCCCACAAGTCAATTAATCAATCAATCAATAAGTCAGTCAATCATCCAATAAGTATAATGCATCTTAAGGTAAAAAAAGCTTTCTTGTTTTTACATTTACTAGTTGCTGCCATGCTCATCCTACTAATTTCATGGTATTATACTAGTGTGTACGTTGAAGAAACACATTGATTTTCAAGGTCCAGCCCGTCGTGGAAGGAGCGTGAAATTCATGGAATAAAAAAGAATACACAAATGTGAACAGGCAGAGGCAATTTTCAAAGTCAAGCAAAATATCAACATTGGAAATTAATAAGTTATGAGTCGTACGTGAAGGCTTCCTAAATTTGAATTTCGCGGTATACCACGAGCTTCCAGTATTTCCTTTTTCTCGAAGTGCAAAGGGGCATCGCAAGCAATTTTAAATTGTGCAGAATGGACAAAAAAAAGTCACTGTAAACAAAAGAAGTGCGCAAGAAAACGCATGGAAATAATTGACGCCAAAGGATGAAAAATTGGCAGATTCCGCGTACAGTGGTAATCGATTATTTGCGAAGCACGAATGAAG
>WOVY01006275.1:2500-183865 GCA_013436015.1 Rhipicephalus annulatus | reverse complement strand
GGTACTCAAAGCAGTTGCCCATTGATGTTCCAGCCAATTCTGGCTCCTTGCAATTGTCTCAAATCTGTGAAGGTACGTGTCAAGGTCGTCCTTCCTTTCATCAAACGCGACGAGCAGCTTGCTTGGGTTCAAGCGAAAGCCATGATCTTCCCGTTCGCTGCTTTCAACTCTAGCTTGGACGGTAGTTCACTTCGCTGTTGCAAACGGAGCCGCTCGAGTTCCATCTCGTGCTGCCGCTGCCGTTCCCTTTCAGCCATCTCCGCTTCTCTTTCTTCTCTCGCCCATTCGGCTGCCAACTTCTCTCTCTCCAGCTCCAACTTCAACTGCTGCTCTCTTTCTTCCTTCAGCTGTCGTTCCTTTGCCTCTCTTCCTTCTTTCAGCTGTCGCTCCTTTGCTTCTCTTTCTTCTCTCGCCCTTTCAGCTGCCAACCTCTCTCGTTCCAACTCAGCTGCTTTTTCTTCCTTGGCTCTCTCACCTTCCAATCTCTCTCTCTCAACCGCCTCTTTCTCCTTCTGGCTTACCCATTTTCGTAGTGCGGCGCCAGAAAGACCCATCTTCTCACCAAGCGCAACTAACTTTTCGAGATCCATGGTGTCTCGCAAATAAAGCCTTGCCACGTGTGAAAAGTATCTCCCTAATTTAGTCTATCGGAACACTCCCCTGCACTCGCTAACGAGAACACTGAGCAACACACAAAATTGTTCCGATAGCACTATCAACAACTCGAGGCTCTTTCTCACTACTTTGGGCACACTGTGCACCAAAAGGTCCTGTCGCGGACGCCAGATTAATTGTCACACAGGTCCCGTTAATTAGGGAGGCGATCGCCAGGCTAGATCCAAGAGCCGAAGTATCGGCCCCCCGAACCGCACCACGAAAGCGTGGACAATTTAGAAGTGGTCCTTATTGGCGCGCCAACAGACGCCGGCTGTGGCCCAAAGAACAAGTCAGAGTCGAGAGTTGATAAACAAACAAAATTATATTCTCAATAATGGCAGATCGAAAACAATACACGAGCATGCACACTCCACAATAGTTGAGTACAATATGTCACCAATCAACCAACGTACCACACAGTATAATCAGCCACACTCAAAACAACGGACACAGACAACAATACACACTACAATGCAGTCGCATGCATTGAACAACCAAGACACTTAAAGACTAAAGAGATAGAAAACCTATTCAGTCCAAAGTCCTTGGAACAAAGTCTGAATGATACTCTTCCGCGAATCACTCACTCAAAGTCCAGCGTTGTTATCGTTCCGCTGCCCCCTGAAGTTTCTCTTCCAGGAAACCTCGCCGAAGTTTCTCTTCCAGGAAACCTCGCGTCTTTCAAATGGCCACTCTCCAAGCTTCGAACTTCTTTGCCGGAAGCACGTCGGCTTCCCACACGCAGCTGTTGCCACGCGTCTTCACTCGATAGCGGTAAACACACGCTCTTGCCTGTAGCTCGAGCCTTCACCCACAGGTGGAAATCCTCTTCTTCTCCTGCTTTGTCGCCACGGACAAAACCTTCACCGACTACACGGCGGAATCCCTACGCGCTCTGGCGCTAACTTCCGTCTTCTCTTGATCTCTCGTCTCGGCTGCTCGGTTAAATACCTTCCGCACGACATTCCAGAAAGTTCTCGTCATTTCATCGGCGCGATACGCAGCGAAGGCTGGGGAGAGGCGCGAGACTGTACGGGGGCCGTCCCCGACAGATGACTCAACCCGGCATACACGCCCCTTTCCTTCTGGAAATTTCTAGTGCTTGCCCGGACGCCGCGGTGGGGTGAGGAGGTTCATCGGCGAAGCCACGCTTCCGAGGGGAGAGCGTCGCGCACCCGGGGAGCCTTTAGATGTTTGTTTTCTTTCTTCTTTTTTTTCACTGGCCTCGCGGCGTCACTCCGGCGCGTTATCGCAAGAATTTGGCGGCGCGCCCATTTTGAGCGCTCGTTCTGTGACACCGAGTTCAACTCGGCGCCAGAGGCCTGGGCATAACGGTGGCAGGCGCTCCTGAACTCGCGTAAGCCGCGCTCGTCTCAAAAAAAAGAGACACATCGTCGGCGTACGCTAGCACCTTGAGCTCGTCGCTTCCGGTCAGTGGGAAGCCTCGCATGTTAGAGGCTGTGGTCAGGCTTGTCAGGAGCGGTTAGATCGAGAGGATGAACAGGGTAGGACCCAACGGGCAGCCCTGTCTTATACCACGAGTGTAGCTAAAAGAAGGCGTGACCGCACCGTTCACAACCACGTTGCTCGTCATGTCCGAGTATAGAAGCTTGATGAGGTTGATGAAAGTCATTGGTAAGCCGAACTCCTGCATAACCTGAAATAGGTACGCATGTCTGACCTTGTAAAATGCTTTCGCTTGGTCTAGTGAAGAAATACACCAGAAAATTTCTTCTGGGTCATGTACTCGAAAGCATCTCTCGTGACCGTTAGGTTCGCATACATGGAGCGGCCGGGAACAGCACACGACTGGCAGGGGGGTGATTAACGTCGACAAGAGTGGCTTCAATCTGTTGTTCAAGATGGCAGCAGTGATCTTATAATCGACATTAAGCAGGGTTATCGGGCACCACGATGCTGGGTCTTCTGGGGGTGAGCCCTCCTTGTACAACAGTACTATACGGCCAGCTCCAAAGGAGGCGGGTTTCTTCTTTTCAGTGAGAAAGGCATTCACTGTTTCCAGAAGGTCGTCGCCCAAGGAGTCGAAGAACGTGGCGTAAAAACCCGCCGTTAGCCCATCCGGTCCCGATGCTGAATTCGGGGTATAAAGGAGATTTATTAAGCAGAAAGGTTGGTGCTTGGAAGGCTTGGAAGGCGATGCACCAGCCGCAATTTCCGAGCTCGAGCCGCTGCTGCACACTCGATGCTGCTGCCGCTGCTGCACACTCGATGCTGCTGCCTCTGCGCCGGAGTACATCCTCTTCTTTACAATGGCCCCACGGAGAAAAAAAGGAGCCATCCTGGCGACTTAGTCCTGTGCAGGCGGCGTTGAACCGTGGTATTGCTTGAGCCTTTGTACGTGTACAACCTCGCGGTTGCGACGTCGCAAGTCTGATGGTGGCGTAAGAGGCTCAATGAGGTAGTTTACTGGCGAAGTTTGTTCGACAATACGATATGGCCCATCGTACTTTGGCAGAAGTTTGGAAGAGAGCCCAGGTGTGTGATGCAGCACTGACAGCCATACAAGAGAACCCGGAAGAAAAACGGGAGTTGAGGTCTGGGCATCACGAATTGCCTTTTGCCTGTTTTGGTCATCGCAGGTAAAGCGACGAGCTAACTGGCGGCATTCTTCTGCGTGTCTGGCGGCGTCCAAGATCGGTAGGCACTCGGACGCGTCTGGTCGATAGGGCAAAATGGTGTCAATGGTGTGGGAGGGGTGACGGCCGTAGAGGAGGTAAAAAGGGGAGAAGCCTGTTGTCGCTTGCGTTGCCGTATTGTAGGCGTATGTAATGAATGGGAGAACTAAGTCCCAGTTAGAGTGGTCAGGCGTCACATACATAGATAGCATGTCACCGAGAGTACGATTAAAGCGCTCGGTAGCCCCATTGGTTTGTGGGTGGTAAGCGGTACATGTGCGATGTACAATAGCACACTCAGCGAGCAATTTTTCAATGACCTCGGACAAGAAGGCGCGGCCGCGGTCACTGAGGAGTTCTTGAGGGCCTCCATGACGCAACACAAAATGACGTAGTAGGAAAGTGGCAACCTCTTGTGCTGTAGCCGTTTTAAGAGCAGCGGTCTCAGCATAGCGCGTTAGGTGGTCGATAGCAACTATTATCCATCTGTTGCCAGTCGGATTCAATGGAAGTGGCCCATAAATATCTATTCCAACCCGTTCGAAGGGTCGGGAAGGGCATGGTAAAGGCTGCAGTTCACCGGCGGAGGCGTGTGGTGGAGATTTTCGGCGCTGGCATTCGGCACAAGAGCGGACGAAGTTGCGGACGAAGGTATACATGCCACGCCAGTAGTAGCGATGTCGAAGACTTTCGTAGGTCTTGAAGACTCCTGCGTGGCCACATTGTGGGTCAGCGTGAAAAGAGGAACAAATCTGAGACCTCAGGGTTCGTGGAACGACGAGCAGCCACTTGCGTCCCTCTGGTGCGTAGTTACGTCGATAGAGAAGCGTGTCACGTATCGAGAAGTGTGGAACTTGGCGCCGAAGCGTTCGCGTCTTTGGGAGTTCAGAAGTGTCGGAGAGATGATTGAGGAGAGACGCAGTCCACGGGTCATTGCGTTGTTCGATAGCAATGGTGTCAAAGTCAAGCGATGACAATGTGGAATCACAAGCGGAGTCAGCTGTGGCTTTCTGGGACAGGGGGGAACGGGAAAGGGCGTCGGCGTCAGCATGCTTCCGTCCTGACCGATAAACCACGCGTATGTCGTAATCTTGAATTTTCAACGCCCAGCGAGCGAGGCGGCGAGATGGGTCTTTTAACGCCGAAAGCCAGCACAGCGCGTGGTGGTCGGTCACGACGTCAAAAAAACGACCATATAGATATGGGCGAAACTTTCCAAGGGCTGACACAATGGCCAAGCACTCCTTTTCTGTGACGCTGTAGTTGCTCTCAGCCTTGGTAAGTGTGCGACTAGCGTATGCCACGACGTATTCCTGATGTTCCGGTTTACGCTGTGCGAGCACAGCACCCAGAGCTACACCACTGGCGTCGGTGTGGATTTCAGTTGGCGCTTCAGGATCGAAATGGCGTAGAATTGGTGGCGTCGTAAGAAGCCGTCGCAGGGTGTTGAAAGCCTCGTCGCAGGCAGGGGACCACGATAAGAGGTCTTTACAGCTGCTGAGAAGTTGCGTGAGAGGTGATATGATAGACGCGAAGTTTCGGACGAATCGCCGGAAATACGAACACAAGCCGATAAAACTTCGAAGTTCTTTGATGGTGGCAGGTTTAGGAAACGCCGTAACAGCTCGCAATTTCTCGGGATCCGGGAGGATGCCTTCCTTGGAAACAACGTGGCCCAAAATGTTCAGTTGACGCTTAGCAAATCGACATTTCTTTAGGTTTAATTGCAAACCGGCGTTAGTTAAGCAAGCAAGGGCGTGCTGAAAGTGACGTGAGAGTGTGTCAAAGTTAGGGGTGAAGACCACGATATCATCGAGGTAACACAAGCATATCTTCCATTTTAGTCCACGCAGGATGTTGTCCATCATTCGTTCGAACGTTGCAGGTGCATTGCAAAGTCCGAAGGGCATGACGGTGAATTCATATAAGCCGTCTGGCGTGACAAAAGCGGTTTTGGGGCGATCGGCCTCCGCCATAGGCACCTGCCAGTAGCCTGACCGCAAGTCTAACGAGGAAAAGAACTCGGCACCCTGCAAACTGTCCAAAGCATCGTCAATGCGCGGTAGTGGATAGACATCCTTCAGCGTGATCTTGTTCAATCGCCGGAAATCAACACAGAAACGAATAGAACCGTCTTTCTTTTTGACGAGAACCACCGGAGACGCCCATGGGCTCTGTGAAGGTCGAATGACGCCTCTGCGAAGCATGTCGTCTACTTGGTCAGCAATGACGCGGCGTTCTGTAGCGGACACGCGATATGGTCGTTGTCGCAGCGGTGAGTGGGACCCAGTGTCGATGTGGTGTTCTACTGCTAAGGCACGTACGAGAGATGTTTGTTCAGCGTCGAAAGAGTGGCAGTAGCTCTCAAGAATGGTGAGGAGTTGTGAACGCTGCGAAGATGTCAAATCTGCAGAGATGAATGGTTGAAATATGTTTGCCGACGTTGAGTCAGGCGCTGAGACGACAGCCAGTTCACAGACGGAGGTAGAAGGCACCTCATCGGGGACGGATATAATTCTGGAAGAACTGATTGTCTCGACGTGGCCAAGGCACTCGCGACAAAGTAGAGATAAAGACGACGACTCATGATTATAAATTGGCATTGTGGTTGACCCTTCTACAAGATCGAGAGCAGCAAAAGGCAGGGGGAAAGCTCTTCGGGCGACGAATATTGGAGATGGTGTGAAGAAGACCGTGCCGTCGGATATGGCGCTGCATGAAACTGGCACGAACGCAAAAGAGCATGGAGGGATGTAGGTGTCATCGCTAACGACAAGTTTAGCGGCAAACTGGGTGTCGACGGACGCTTGGTCATCCAGTGAGCAAAATTCGACCTCAGCCCTAGCACAGTCGATTACGGCGTTATGACGCGACAAATGTCCCATCCCAAAATAATATTATGGGAGCATGATGAAAGAACAACGAACTCTATCGTATACAGAACGTCCTGAATTGTCACGCGGGCTGTACATACTGCGGTCGGTTGAACAGGTTGAGCACTGGCTGTGCGAAGCGATAATCCGGAGAAAGGCGTCGTAACCTTACGAATTGAGCGGCAAAATCCAGCATCTATTACCGAAACAGCTGCACTGGTATCTACAAAAGCGACAGTAGGGATATTTTCGACGAACACATCAATAACATTGGTAGGTGACAAATGAGGACTTGGGCAAACCGAAACTTGCGCAGTTCTTGCCTCAGGAACTGCGTCGTCTAGTTTTCCTCCTCGTTAGGTGCGGGCCGTCGACACATAGGAGAAGGCGAGCGGCGGCGTGGAGAGGGTGAGCGAAGACGTCCCGGCCGAGGGCGGTGGTCGTCCTGGTAGCGGGCTGGCATTGGAGTGGAGGAACCGTATCGCGCGTTGGAGTCAAGCGGGAAGAAAGGCTCACGGCGGTTTTCATTGGTGATATGCGTCCGGCGGCGGCAATACCTTGCGACGTGTCCGGGGTATCGACAAGTGTAACATATCGGGCGATTATCGAGGGTGCGCCACGGGTTGGCGGTGTTAGTGCTGGTCCAGTGAACTGGAGCTGGGGGATAGCTCGCGCGAGGCTGGAACGGAGGCGCAGGCGCCTTGCGAGTTGGCATGGCTGCAGCCGCGGCGTAGGTGAGAGGAGCAGCCACAAGATTAGGCTCGCGAGCAGCTGGTAAGGCCTCGGCGACCTCTCCTTGAATGACGTCACGTAGAGACGATGGTAAAGTTGTGGTAGCTTCTGGTGTGAAAGGCACCAAGGAAAGCTGTCGTGCAACTTCTTCGCGGACAAATGCTTTTATTTCGGCCATTAGTGACGCGTGGTCATGACCACTGATCGCACTAGACAGCGATGCCAAGTCGTGCGCTGGAGGACGTCTTGTCAGCGCTCGCTGCTTCCGCAATTCATCGTAGCTTTGGCAGAGGCTAACTACGTTGTTAACAGTAGTCGGGCTTTTCGCCAAGAGCATTTGAAAAGCGTCGTCGTCAATCCCTTTGAGGATGTGCTTACATTTTTCAGCTTCCGTCATTTCGGCGTTCACGCGTCTGCACAAATCGACGACGTCCTCTATGTAACTTGTAAAGGTTTCACCCGTTTCTTGTGCGCGTGTGCGTAAACGTTGCTCGGCACGAAGTTTTCGGACGGCAGGTCGATCGAAGACTGCTACAATCGACGTTTTAAATTGCGGCCACGTTCGGACGTCTGCCTGGTGGTTTCTAAGCCAAAGGCTGGCTACACCCGTGAGATAGAACGAAACGCGTGTCAACTTGTCCGCGTCCGTCCATCTGTTTAAAGCGCTCACCCGTTCGAAAGTCGAGAGCCACTCTTCAACGTCGTTGTCATCTGTTCCACTGAAGATTGGAGGCTCCCGCTGAGGAACACTGCCTGGACAGGTGGCCGGAAGAGATGGAAGCGTCTGCTGATCGGCGTCCGGCATAGCAGAAGGTAGCCGTCGAGAACGGAGTTCCAGGATGGTAGCGGGAAGGTGTAAGGGACGGTACCCAGCACCTCCACCAATTATAAAGGAGATTTATTAAGCAGAAAGGTTGGTGCTTGGAAGGCTTGGAAGGCGATGCACCAGCCGCAATTTCCGAGCTCGAGCCGCTGCTGCACACTCGATGCTGCTGCCGCTGCTGCACACTCGATGCTGTTGCCTCTGCGCCGGAGTACTTCCTGTTCTTTACAGGGGGCATGTTCCGTATAACGCTGCTCAATTCTTCCATTGTTGCTTCACGGCATAGACTCTCGAGCTCCTCCTCTTCCGGGTGCCAGAGATTCTCGTCGAGGGCTTTGACCAGATGTAGTGGGAGACCGTCTTCTCGTGGTTCTCTTTCTTGAAAGCGGCTTGCAAAGTGGTTTTAGAAGATGCCTGCTATTTCTTGCGGGTCGGTAGCCATTGAACCGTCTGGGCATTTCACCTCTGCCAGTTGCATACCACCATTTCCGTGCACTTCACTTATGTCGTCGTAGAAGGGGTTCCATTGACCTGTTGGCTGTGCCCGCCGGCTTGTCCTGCGTTGAAGCAGTTTAGCGTTGGTCTCTTCCAAAGTTGCGAGATAATCCCTTGTGCATGATGTCAGGAGCTCTGCCCTCCGTATAATTTGTATCCTGCGGAGGATTTCATTCATCTGCTGTGTCAGCCTGTTTTTCCTGTCTCTGCCCTCCTCCTGCAAGATGTCCTTCCACGAGCTCTTCAGCAGGTCCCAACTTTGCGGGCTTAAGGGAACAGCGGATTCTACTGACTCCCGCAGGCGGTCTTCGATTCGGGCGATGCAAACGTCGTCATGCAGAAGGTTGGGATCTATTCACCAGCCTAGGTACCCCAGGCGTTGTCCGGGTGTTCCTCTCAACACCGTCACTAGCGGAGCATGATCCGATCTTTTTGCGAGGTCTATGGGGGGGGGGTCAACACTTCGCACCTAACTACTGAGGGAACCAAGTAGTCCGGGAGATAGATGCGATAAATTCGGCTTTGCGTGGTGCGTGATGTTCTGGTTGGCACGAACCGATCATTGTGCATATGTACCAAAACGTCCGTTAGGTTGATATGTCTTAGGACGTTCACTAATTCTCTTGCGTGGTATGTTGACCACCTCTGGCCGGGACCCCTCAAGTCTCGCTGTGCGTTGACGACGCAATTAAAATCGCCGAGTACTACGTGTGTAAGTGGTTCTAACACGAGCTGATGTATCTCCGCAAAAAAAGCGTTCGTGTCGGACCTCGTGACCGGGGCATAAATATTGACGAATCGGATCTTTTTGCCGTTGACAAAAACGCCCATCATCAGCATGCGCCCATTCGTTCCAAAAGTGCAAAAGGATTTTTTCCTGAAACGGTTGGAAATGAAGATAACGCCAACTCCGCAGGATTCGGAGCTGGTTAACGAAAAGAAGGCGTCCACCTGGAATTTCCGACGGAAAATGGCCACGTCTAATGGGGTCCTGAAGTTCGTTTCTTGCACAAAAAGGATATCTATGGCTTGTGCCTGTGCGTACATTAGTACCTTCCTCTGTTTAGACTCGTCGCGAAAGCCGCGAACATTGCAGGTGGCGAACGTAAACATACACAAACAAATCCAAGGCTCCGGCGAACGAAAGAGGGGAGCGCAGAGAGAAGCAAAGTGAGCGCCGCTGATAGCGGAAAGGGTTGCCGACTTACGTCATGACAGGCTTGGGCGCGCTAGGCGTGCGCGGAAGGCAGTCTGGGGCAAACGGGCGACGCAGAAGCGAGCGCGCCTTATGATGCATCGATGAAAACCACGTGGAAGAGGGGACGGTGCAAGACAGAAGCGAGCGTGGCCGGAGGAGTGTCAACAAACGACTCGCAGGAGAGGAGGGTGGCGTGGCGCCGTGCACGGTCGCGCAAGGCAAAGTGTAATGGGCTCGTGACATCATTTTAGGGGCGAAGCTCCTTAGAGCGTGGGCTGTGCGTCCCCTGTATCCTGTATGTAGCCACCTCTAGTTTAGTTCTTGCAGTGTTCACAAGATGGCGGATACCGTCTCCTGTATGTAGCCACCTCTCGTTTAGTTCTTGTAGTGTTTACTAGATGGTGGTACTTGTAGCTGATGATGAAAAGATGCAAGGTGTTATAAACTAGAAAGTGGTACTTGTAGTTGATGAAAGACGCGAGATCTTATAAAATAGGAATGATGTCACATATGGCGCGTGTCATTGGTTGAAGGCAATCATTCGATTAAGTGCGGCGACGTACGCTTGGGGGAGCGATGTAATAAAATCGAGTGGGCAAAATGTACAGAGGATTCATGGTTTACCTCCGGAGCTTCGCCCACTCATCATCATTCACTTCGTGGATATGGCGGAATTTTTTTATGTATGCCGCCGCCGGGCGTGAGCTTAGTGTAGCTGGGAGCTGCGCAGCCGGCGAGGGCGCGGAGCAGCGCATACAGGGAACTTGAAGGCGGCAGGTTTGGCTAAAGACGAAGAGCAGACGACACCATCAGTGTGAGCTGCGTCGTCGCAGCAAAAAAAACGGAATAAAGTGACCCAGAAGGAATGTACCAAACTAAGCAGGAGCAGACGACGCGAGCTGCGTCGTCGCAAAACACAGAGGGAAGCCAGGTGGAAGTAGTGAAATGGAAAAAAATTGCCCGCAGCTTCCCTCGGGGGAACACTGAGGAGGATGCGGAGCATATAATTGGTTAACGGGGTGTTAAAGTGCGACTTACTTGGGTCGATGGCTAAATTGGTTAACGTGGTTGTGAAATGGGGTGTCAAATTGCGACTTACTTGGGTCGATGGCTAAATTGGTTAACGTGGTTGTAGGAGGGGGTGTTAAATGAGGGTTCGGCAGCAGTGCGTCAACAGTGCACATACTAATCGGCATCTTCTCATCTCGCAGTGGGACGATTATCTTTGAAGCACGATCACCGTCCGCACCAGGAAGGTGACATCGCCCGGTGCTGCTGCTCTACACCTGACAAGGAACGTCGCATGCGCAAGCGTCAGCGACACCTGACAAGGAACGTCGCGTGCGCAAGCGTCAGCGACACCTACAGCACCTATTTAAACCGCTGTAACATTGACTGGCGACTTTGTTCGGCAGCAGTGCGTCAACAGTGCACATACTAATCGGCATCTTCTCATCTCGCAGTGGGACGATTATCTTTGAAGCACGATCACCGTCCGCACCAGGAAGGTGACATCGCCCGGTGCTGCTGCTCTACACCTGACAAGGAACGTCGCATGCGCAAGCGTCAGCGACACCTGACAAGGAACGTCGCGTGCGCAAGCGTCAGCGACACCTACAGCACCTATTTAAACCGCTGTGTAACATTGACTGGCGACTTTGTTCGGCAGCAGTGCGTCAACAGTGCACATACTAATCGGCATCTTCTCATCTCGCAGGTAAGCACAAGATTTTGTGCTCCTAAGTCCATAGTACCTTCTTGTTTTCTTGCACTGCTGCCGAGCAGAGTTCTTGTGTCACTTGCATTCGTTTTCTTTCAACATTATGTTTCCGTGTTCTTGCTGTCTGTAGCCATCTCGAAATGACTGGCCGCAACACGCGAAAAACGGGCAAAGAGGACACTGACGATAAACTTAGCGATAGCATGGCAATGCAACAGGGGATTGATAGCCTTAGAAAGGAGGTGATGTCAGAACTTCGCTCACTGAAACAGAGCGTTCAGTACTGTAGCGAGTCTTGTGACAGCGTGACTGAGATGGGCAAAGACATAAAAGAGCTCATAAATGAGATAAAAGAGCTAAAGTTAAGCAATCGGAAACTAAAGGAAGAGAACGAGAGGTTGACTGCGCGAGTCGATGAATTGGAGCAATATACTCGCTCCAATAATGTAGAGATTAAGGGAGTTCCGGTAGAACCAGATGTGATTGACGTGGTCTCGAAGATGGGTCAGCTCATTGGAGAATCGGTATCGAAAGACGATATTGACATCTGTCACCGCGTCTTCACGACTAAGCACAGCGAACCAAACATAATTGTGCGCTTTGTCCGTCGTGAGAAGCGAAATTCTTTTCTGGCGAAGGCCAGGAAGACTCGCCTAACGGGCACATTGCTTGGTTGTAGTTCTACAAAACCTGTGTTTGTTAATGAGCACCTGACACGTCAGAATAAGCAACTTCTCGGTGCTGCTGTGGCTAGGAAGAGGGTGGCAGGCTGGCGATATGTCTGGACAAAGGATGGACGAATTTTTGCTCGTCGAGACGAAAACTCGGCCGTTCTGCGCTTAAATTCCGCAAGCGACTTGGAGAAGATGACGCAGTCAGCCGACGCGTCATAATTATGAGACTGTTGCCTACGTGGCCCTTTTTTCTTGTAGATTACTGCCGTCATGGCTGTAAAACCTTCTTCACTTAAACACCTACCTGGATGTGATCACTTGTCTTTTCTGCATGTGAATGCGCGATCGCTGGAATCCAAACATGACGAATTCGAACTATTTCTTGCTAGCACGGGCGTACCGTTTGATATCATCATGGTATCTGAAACGTGGTACACAAAGTATTCCGTGCCGTTCGCCCAACCTGGCTACCAAAGCTTTGCTTTAAACCGCTCTCAACGTAAAGGAGGGGGCGTGCTGTTGTTGGCTAAGGCTGAGCTAAACGTGAGCATCATTGACGAATTCTCTGTTTCAAATGCTAACTTCGAAGTTCTAAGCGTGCGTAGTCGATCCAATATCTTTTGTGTCGTCTACCGCCCACCTGACGCCAATATACACACCTTTTTCTGTTTTCTTGAAGAATATTTTGACTTCATTCGTTCCAACAAATATTCTCTTTTTCTTGCCGGTGATTTCAATATAGACATGCTAAAAACCTCAAGAGATCAGATCGAACTGTCAGCTTTACTGCAGTCAAACGGGTTTGTAAACACTATTGTAAATTCTACCCGCATTACTCATTCGTCAAATACCCTTATCGATCTATTCGTCACTAACACCGACAGAAAAAACCTTTGTAGCGGTTCGATTGCAAGCGATATGAGTGACCATCTTCCCATCTTTACTTTCATCGAAAATGAAGTGCCAACTAAGCGGATTATCGATCCGCCTCAGCGTTTCCAAGATATAAACAGTGCATCTCTGGACGCTTTCCGTAACGATGTTGAAGCCCACGACTGGCGTCAAGTTTTAGAAAACATGACTCAAATTCCATGTACGAGACCTTTATTGCTGAACTGAGGACACTGTACAATAAGCACTTCCCATACGTTGTCAGGCATAGAAGTAATAAATCGCGAAAACCATGGCTAACCAATTACCTTCGCAGCCAAATCAAGGTAAAAAATAACCTTTATTGGGATTTCATCAGGACCAGAAACCCTGAAACATGGAAAAAATTTAAATCTTTCCGAAATCGCTTGAATGCTACGCTAAATAAAGCAAAGGAAGAATATTTTTTCAAGCATTTCTCTGTCGCGGCAAACACTGAGCTGTTGTGGAAACGACTAAACGCCATAGTTCATCCTAAGACTGACCGTGCGATTTCGAGCCTGTGTGTAAACGGTCTCATGAAGTGCGGTTCAGATTTGTCAAACGCACTCAATGACCATTTCATTGCGGTAGGCCAGTCAGGCGCTTGCAACGTAAATCCATATCCTATTCAAGGTACCAGTTCACCCTACTCCAGTATGGTATTCTTCCCAACAACGGAGAGTGAAGTTGTCGGTATATTTAGGAGCTTAAAAACTTCTAGATCACTGGATGCAAACGACATGCAAATCCGCCCTATAAAGCACATCGTCGACATTATTGCTCCTATTCTGGCAACACTGTACAATTTAGTGCTTGAAAGTAGCTGTTTTCCAGAAAAAATGCAAACAGCAAGGGTAATTGCCATACACAAGGGGGGCGATGAAAATGATTTGGGAAATTTTAGACCAATTTCTATACTCCCAATCTTATCAAAAGGCCTGGAAAAGATTATTCACGCACGACTTGTTCGCTTCCTGAATAAACACTCTCTCATTTCATTGGCCCAGTACGGGTTCTTGAAAGGAAAATCCACAGAACAAGCACTACTTGCTCAAAAAGAATGTATAATAGATGCCTTTGAAGATAAAAATATAGTACTAGGTGTATACATCGACTTCTCTAAAGCTTTTGATTGTGTGCAACATAACCTACTACTGTATAAGCTAGAACACTATGGCGTGCGTGGGAGGTCCAATGACCTTCTGCGTTCATACCTTCGCCATAGAAGTCAATTTGTCACAAATGACACTTTCGATTCAAAGACTAAACGCCTGAAGTCCGGGGTGCCCCAGGGCAGTATACTCGGCCCGCTCCTATTCATCGTCTACATAAACGACATTTTTCCTCTTTTACTAATTGTAAGTGGGTAGGTTACGCCGATGATACAGCCCTTTTTTTCAGCGGAGTAAAGCCGGATGGGTTGGTATCTTTAGCTAATGATGCGCTTGCAGAAGTATCAGCGTGGTCAAAAAGAAATTCCTTGAAAATTAACACAAAAAAGACTCAAGCCATAATTTTCCGCACTAGAAACAGAGTTATTGAACTGACAAAAAAGTTGTATCTTGATAATGACGAAATTAGTGTTGTTAGAGAGATCAAAGCTTTGGGTGTCACTTTCACAGAAACATTGTCGTGGAATAAGCATGTGCAAAATGTTTGCAACAAGTTAAATTCCGTCACTGCATTAATTAATAAAAACCGTCAAATATTACCAGTAAAAGCTAAACGTCTGATATATAATGGATTATTTTTATCGACATTAAATTATTGTCATCTTGTATGGGGTACTACATCCTCTGACAACTTGAAAAAACTCGGTATATGCCAAAAGCGCGCAATTCGTGCAATAGCCAACGTTTCGTATGCTACTCATACTGCCCCTTATTTTGAAGCATATAATATACTCAAAGTTAAATTCGTCTACGCATTCCGTCTTTCCTGTACATACCGTCTCGCCATGAGGACTAATAACACCGAATTCATCAGTTCGTTTCGCCTAGCAAGACGTCACTATACATACGACACAAGAAGTCAGGATGACTGGATCCAGCCAATATGCCGCACAAACTATGGCAATCAGTCTGTATCGTATCAACTAGCCGTAATCTTAAACAAATATGCAAAACATGGCATAGCCGCTGAGTCGGCCTCAGCACGCACCTTTCGCTCATTCTTATCGGGTGAAGTTTAGACTTCGTTTCACACTAACATCTAGTCGTATTCATCAGTCGCAGAATGATACGCACGGTTCATCTGTTTGCACATGGCGTTTTTTTTTTCTCTTTTTGACTGTGTGCGTTTGGCTTGCTCATTCTCTTTCGGAAATTGTTTACTTTTTTTTTGTTTTTTTCTTTTCATATGAATTTTTTTTGTACTGTGCGTTGAAATTGTAATCTTCTTTTCACCAATATGGACTTATTATCATGGTACACATAATAAACCGAGGCTATAACATTTCTCATACTAGAGAAATGTGCTCAGTGTTGGTAACTACTACCTGTTTTAGATTTCGTTCAAATGACTGTTACGTTCATGTCGTTTACCTATGACTACGGCATGTTTTTTAACGTTTTTTTTATGTTCTCAGTGTAATACTGATTTATTGCCTTTGCAGTTTTTTGTTGGATTATTTATCAACTTCTGTTGTACACGTAACATTATCTACAACTGTTCGTGTTTTTCTTTTTTGTCCTTTTTTCCATAAGTCTTATGAATGTGTATTACTATGTATAATGATGTATAAAGACCAAGTCCTCCCATGTTTCTCCTAGAAATCGCTACATTTGCCTCTTCCTGTCAATGTGCATTCAAATCAAATGTTTTATTTCCAGCAAAATCAATTTTTGTGTGGTTGATCATTGTTACTGCTGGACTTTGTAGGGGCCGGAGCTTTGTCAAGCCGCAGTACTGCGGCTTTTTTTCCGTCACCCCCCATATTTCTCTATGAGAAATAAAAGTTGATTGATTGATTGATTGATAATTGATAACACGTACACACGTATGCGAAAGGGCGGCGCTGGTCGAAGGGACGTCGATCAGTGTGTTTGTGGATTCGTTGGAATTCATTTCACCGCGACCTTGGACGTCGACGCGCCGTACAAACCAACCGATGAGCGGCAACTGAGCGAGCGAGCGCCGACCTTGAGTATATATACAGCGCGACGGCGCATGCACTGTCAGCTGTTGAATGTTCTCGAAGCGCGACGGCGCATGCGCGTCCACTGGAGAATCAGGAGAATGTTCGAGAAGGGGGAGAAGCGCAACGGCGCATGCGCGCGCGTCAGCTGCCGATGTTCTCGAAGCGCGACGGCGCATGCGCGCGCGTCAGCTGCCGATGTTCTCGAAGCGTGACGGCGCATGCGCGCTACATTATACAGCTAGCGAATGTTCGTGAAGAGGAGAAGCGCACGCGGTGTGTAGAGGAGGAAGGGTGCAAAGATGGTGGAGGAGTGAAGCGCGCGCGGTGTGTAGAGGAGGAAGAGATGCACAGATGGTGGAAGAAGGAGGAGGAAGCTTGCGGACGGCGCCGCACTACAAGCCTCGAGTATTAGATGCTCCGCATCTAAAAACCACGCCCGGCACAGAGGACGCGAACAGCGTCTGCTCACTCCAGGCGCAAAGGCGCGGTGCGGCCGAGGCGCGCAAGCAACCCCCCCCCCCCGCCCCGACGCCGCATGGCGCCGAGACGCCGGCAGTCTAGTCGATTGTTTCACCGCCATCTGCGGGGGGGGTCCCCTTGGACGCGGCGTTCTCACCCAACCTCGGGGTATTCGCCTTCAGCGGGGCGTCGCTGTCGCTGCTACTAACTTCAAGCCCCTTCCGCCGCCGCCTCGCCTCAAGAGTGGGGGAACCCTCACGGGAGTCACGCTGCGGCTCGTCTCCCTGACGACGACGCGAGCGAGACCTCGGCTCGTGGCCCGTGTCGCCACTTGAGGCCCGCGCGCCCGAATCACGACCAGCCACGTCTCCGCGGCGACGACGCTCGCGACCACACGCCGGGTGAACCACGGGCGGGTCCAGTCGCCGGCCCTTGTGGGGCACAACTCGCTAGGGGGAAGGGTCTGACGACGCGCGGTCGTCGACTTCAGGCAGGGCGTAGTGCCCGTGGCTCACGATAGGCCTGTCATTCCGGGCCGGGGCTTGCGAAAGCGCTCCCAAATCCTTTGCCGTGACAGGGGCCAGCACGTTGGCCGGCGCGTTGGAGACGGGGTGGCTTGTCTCCTCTTGCTCAGGAAGAACCGGGGACGCGTCTTCTAAGGCAGCCAAAGGCGGCCATTCCTCGGCGCTCGATAGGCTTGCGGGTGTCGTAAGGGACGCCGATCGCGTCAGGCCCATCTCGGTATCAGTTGAGTCTGCGCCAGAGGACGCCGACGCCGAAGCAACGGAGGCAGACGCTCCGCGCGTCTCTTTTCTTGACACCTGAAGACGCCGCACTGCTGCTTGCGCTCGAGTCTGACTCCCCGTCGTGACGCGAAGAGAGGGGGCCCTCTGCGGTCGTGTGGTACGCGGACTTAGGCGTAAGGACCTGTAGACGCGAAGAGCTCTCACCCGACCTCGGCGAAGGGGCGCCGGATGACTGGCTAGGTGCTGCATTGGGGCTGTCAGCACTGATGAACCACGGGCAGCGGCCGCGTAGGAACGCCTGCGGAAACATTCGCGCGTCCCGTGACGGCCCCCGCAATGCGTACACTCGGCTGTGCAGCCCTTTGTGTCGTGGCCGAAGCCGCCACAACGCTTGAAAAACGCGTCCGTGCACGTGGTCGTCACGTGGCCGACCTCGCCGCAGCGCGCGCATACCCGACGCATGCCTCTATACTCGCACATTACTTTGTTCCCCGTGATCGTGATGAAGTTGGGGACAGGGCGACGCATCTTAATTTTCACGAGACACACCCCGTTAAACTTGGTCTGGCGAGTGACTAGGGTGGCGAAAGAAATGCCCTTCACCTTACCAAACTGGGCTAAGGCATTACTAAGCGTCTCATCCGACAGAAAACCGGGGTAGCGGTAGACGTTCACATACGTAACCGGCGGCCCGACTGCCTCTACCGGCACGTTCACCCCGTTAACCTTAAAGCCTTCTGCGACTATAAGCTTCGTCGCCTGTCTAGCATTGCGGGTGCAAACAAGAAATTTTGATTCCTCCAAGTGTTGGAGCATCAATACATTATCATCTCCGGCTGTTTCCTCTACTGCGTCTATTAAATCGTCCACAGAAACGTCGCCTTCGGGCGCTGAAAACATAAAACAATTCTCCCTCACCGGGAGTTCAAATATCGTGGCCATACTGGTAGGTAGATTCCGCAGGTCACCGGGTCAGGCGAGGCTTGAGGACGACTCGTTACGTGCAGGCGAGCTGCACACTGGTAGAACGCGGCTCAGCCGAGGCGGCGGCCGCGCAGGACAAGGTAGTGCCCGGTGGACCGCAGGGGTGCTCCGGGACGGCAGGCGTGGGCCGGGGACCTTGCACCACCAGGCATGGGGCGAGCAAGCACCTTGCAGGAGCGGGGAACCCGTGACGGCAGGTGGACGCACGGAGCGGTGCTGCCTCAGGAACGACCACTTGCACGGACTTCACAGGAACCGGGGGCCGACGCCAACGTGACGTGACCCCAGGTCTCGCAGAGTACCTCGTAGAAAACAGCTAGCTCGACACTTTGATCTTAGCCAAAAGGCCGAGAAGCGATGCAATTCATTAGCACGTAATTAAAATCCCTTCTTTCACACCTTGTACTTAGTTCTGGCCAAAAGCCGTGGAAACAGTAGCAAAGCAATTCCGACGTCCACCCATGCACAACCAGCATTGTGCACCGATAGCGGCAGCGCTGGCTTCATGGCATTGCTTTTATTCCTAGTCCGCTTGAAGTTTCTTGTTTCGCTTACAAACGTGTTAAAACTGACACCTTCTTTTTTCCAGAGGTTGAAGCCACGCGTGCTTGCTTGCATGCGTACTCTCGAATGCGCCCATGACGTCACACCAAATGCTTGCAGGTGAACATTATCAGGCATGTCGCGAGGGATGCTACAGCACTTGTTTTAAAAACTGATGCATAGTGTACATGTCCAGCTTGAGCACCAAAGCCTGGAAGGAAAAAAAGAAAGAAAAAAAATGACCGTGCAAAATGTGACTACGTCACCCATCCAACATGGCTTCTACACTGGCTGCCCAAGCAACGCCTCTGCAACGACGCCCACAATCATCGGCAAAAAGGTGGTGCCTTTGGCTGCTTCAGCGCGCTCAACGTATGCCTTGCAAGTTACGACGTGGCGGCACACCGCACCAAAGTCGACGAAGGTCCTGCCGTGAAAGGCAGACCCGGGGATGCGTACGAATCGTCTACCACGTGCGTTGTGAGCCGGTGAATGAAGGGTCATGTGGCAGAGGGTGACGGAACGTGAGTGTGCGACATGCCGCTGCGATGTCGTTCAAGCGTTCAACGGGCCGGCAGGCTCTGTCTGTCGTGGTCGAAAACGTCCAAGTTTTGCTGATTCCGAGGGGTGGGAGTGCTATGGTGGCGTGTACGAGGCGCTGGTGCGGCGCTCCGTCGATCGTGCCGGACGGACATGAGGCGGCAGAAGGCGGTTGTCAAGTGGTCGCAGAAATCATTGGAGAAGTACTCGCCTGCGCTTTTCGTCGAAGACTCACGACAGACGGTCTTTGGGAGACACGGGTGGTTGCACAAATGCGACCGTGCGTCAACGTGCAGCCATATTTGTGGCTTATTTCCCCCCATTACGATAGCTTCGTCACTGCTCTCGCTGGGGTTGCTTGTTTTTGTTGAACTTCACTTGTGGTTCACACCCACTGTGGAAAATTGGCTGGTTTTTTGTTGTGCTTCTTCGACTTCTACATACTCGGCTTAGTGAAGCTGTGAGGAGTGACGACTGGGTACAGAGGCAAAGCACAGCAACGCGCGCCCGGGGCGTGATCTCACGCGTCCTGGGTTCCACGGCGCTTCAGGTACGTGCGTGGTGCGTCCGTACGTCTAGTGCGCGACTTTCTTGTAACTTCCAGCAACTGGCAATTCCATTGAGGGGAGCGTGCGAGGATGTTAGTTGTAATTAACGAGAGCCAACGGTGGATGAGCTGGTATGAGATGGTGTTCAAAAATGTAAAGTGTGATCAACAAGGCGATGCCCGTCGTGGTGGTCTAGTGGCCGTAAGGTACTCGGATGCTGACCCGCAGGTTGTGGGATTAAATCCCGGCCGCGGCGGCTGCATTTCCCTGAGCTCAGATTAGGGTGCTTGTTAAAGAACCCCAGGTGGTCGAAATTTCCGGAGCCCTCCATTACGGCGTCTCTCATAATCATATGGTGGTTTTGGGACGTCAAACCCCACATATCATCATATCGTCATCAAGGTGACGGCTGAGGGTGCCAACGAACTACAGCCACCGCTGGCAGAAGCTGGGACCCAGGTCAGTGGACATAGAAAAGGCACATCGGGGCTTTGACGCTCCACCGTACAGCAGGTGTGTGCGGGGTGGGTCCTGTGGCGTTCTTTGCAAATTTAATTTGTGACGGGCAATAGTGTACATGCGTAGACGTGGCGAGAGCACGCGTCTTCAGGTTAAGACGTCGCGTGATGATCTGAAATAAAAACGCCTTCGCTTGTCACTGCAACTGTAAACAGAAACACCAACACCCATTTTCTTGAGGCTGTTTTATTTTTCGTTCCGAAATGGGTGAATTCGAAAAGCGGAAATAGCTTCGCACATACATACACACTTTTACACACATACATACACATCGCACATACATACACATCGTATACACACTTCTAGCTTTCCTCCGAAACAGTAATAACAAATTACTCAATAGTTTTAATAATATCACTAGAGATGTTTAAAAACAAATAAAAAACTTGGAGTATGTACCTGTGAAAGTAACCACAAAAAGAGGGGGCCCTCCAAATATGACATTTCCACAGAAACATTTATTTTCCCAGAGCAATCGTAAGTGTAAACACAGCAAGCGCACTTCCCGCACGCGAATACCGCGTCAGCCGGACGGCGTGACGCCACCGTTTCGGAATCTCGCCGCACCCACGCCGTTTACCCCGATATCATTGGTAAATCCGGACACTCTTTCTATCATTGAATTTATTGTCGAACTCACCCCCGCAGGGGTGAGTGGGCCAATCCCGGAGGTAGTGCAAAGCCGGGTCAACCCATAGCGGAGGTGAAGCAAGCTTCAAGCACTCCGCCGAATCACAAAAATAAGTTTATTCTCTTGGATCCAAATAGGATCCGTATCACATATTAAGCTGATAAGAACAGAACTTTTTATTATACTTATTACACAAACAACATAAATGGTTACAGAACAGAACAAGAAACGGCAATAAAAGGTGTATATACTAAAATCAGGTAACAAAAAGGCTAAACAGCGTAAGTGGTGTTACTATGGATAAAAGTGTATACCAATAAAAAACGCGGTATCGCTTCTCGAATAAAAACACAACTATTTACAACACGCCTATATGGCCACGGTAGATGTCCGTAGAAGCGGCGATCGTGTGTGACACGCAAAGTCTTTTCATATTCGCAGGTAGCTCTTGGAGCAAAACCTGCGGCAGACACGATCGTTGGCCGGATCCCACGAGCCGAGGCAGCTAACGATGATGGCGTCGATGGAGACGCGCTGGAAACGCTTGAGGAGATGACGCTGTAGAAGGGCGTACTTCTCCTCCTTGACCCTCCGAGCCTCCTGGAACGCCTGCATGCGGTTGTCGAAGGGACAGCAGACGTCCAGGATCAGCGCTTCCTCACCACGGGCCAGGACGAGGTCGGGTCGCAAGCCGGGGACACCGACCTGCTGGTTCTCCCCGATGACGGTGAACCGCTCCAGGGCCGCCTTCTTGAGGCGCGCAACGATGGCGTTTTGGCGCTCTGTCATGGCCCGGCCCTGCCGCATGCAGTGGCAGAGGACGTGCGGCAGGGTCTCTTCCCCGTACCCGCAGCGTCGGCACCTCTTGTCAGCCTCGGGCACCCACGTTCTTGTGCCGTTCAGGGGGAGGAGATTCAGCCGGGCGAGTGTAGCGGCCGGACCTCATGAAGTGGAAACTGGCGGGGTCCGCCGCCCCACACGCCATCACCTTGCCCTGGGACGGCTTCTCCTGGAGAGAACGGTCCCGGTCCTGGTTGAGGATGGCCCGAAGGATCTTGATCAGCTTGTTGCGGTTCCGCGCTGACACGGTGGCCTCTCCGCAGGTAATGCGGGCACCCTGGTCCAGAAGCTCCCAGGCGACGGACAGGCGACGGGAGGCTTTGCGTGCCTCCGTCCAGACAGACTGCAGCTGGCTCGCAGTCTGCCAGAAGTCACCCTCCGTTTCGCCTGAGAGGTAGGCCTCGGTGTCGTCCGTGTCCGCCGGTTGCCTCAGCCGCGTCGACACCACCCGGTTGATCTCCTCCCTCGCTCGCTTCCGGACCTCCAGATCAGTCGACGACAGGAGCTTGAAGGCCCCGTCCACTCGGAAGATGTCGCTGAGCTCCGCCGCAAGAGGGATCCCTGCAGTGCCAGCATGTGTGCTCACGTACACATACTCATTTGACGCTCTGGCCGGCATGTACAGGGTATTCTTGATCAGGGGGCGAAGCTCCTCGTCCAAGCGATGCCAATCTCCTTTGCTGGCAAGGCCCACCCACATGGCGAAGTTGAGGGCTGGATACAGAAATGTTTTAATAGAATCCAGCCTCTGCCATGGGCTGAGCATGGAGGAGAGCAGCCGTCTGCCGAGATGGATGGCCTCGTCGACCGTCGTCTGGTCTGGTAGCACTCGAAACCCCACAGGACGCCCCAGGAACCGGTGCCCCTCAAAGTCCGCCAGTGCCGTGACCGGGACGCTCCCCACGGTGAAACTGGTGGGCCGTGTGCCCACCGGCAAGCGCCTGGACAGGTGGAGGGTGCGGCACTTGGCAGGCTTCAGTCGCAGCCCGAGCGGGTCCGAAAGGGCCGTCACCACGTTGAGGTGGCGCTGCAAGGTGGCGGGATCCCCGGCGAGCAGCGTCAGATCATCGGCGTAGGCAAGGATGTAGTGTTGCCTATCGCCTCCCTGCACCGCTCTGATGATGGGGTCCACCGCCTGGTTGAACAGCAGGCCGCTCAGGGGACAGCCTTGGCGTAGGCCCGATCCGATGGCGATGGGCTCCGCGGTGCGGTCAGCTGCCACGACGCAGGTGGTGTTGGCGCGGTAGAGTTCCTCCACGATCTCCGCGAAGGGCTCCCCGTGCCGGCGCCGCGGACAGCGTCGACGAGGGCCTCATGGGCGACTGAGCCAAAGGCGTTGGCGTAATCGAGGAACCTCACGCACAGCTCCCCACCTCCAGTCCTGGCGTCGTCCAGGCGTCCCTGCAGCACGAAGTTGTGTTCGAACACCCCATCGTGCGGCAGGAAGCCCTTCTGACACTTGGACAGTACTGCATGGTCGCCCAACCACCGCTGCAGCCGGGTGGTGAGACACCCAGCATGCAGTTTGGCAATCGTTCGACCAAGGGCAATGGGTCGCCAGTTTGTGGGGTCCTCGCGGTCGCCCTTCTTGTGAATAAGGATCGTCCCCGTCGACTTCCAGCTCCGGGGTGTGCGGCGGTATTTGAGGCAGACGTTGAATACCGCCGCAAGGTACCGCCCTTCAGGATCCACCTGCCTCCAGTGGTGGTAAGTGAGGCGGTCCTCTCCCGGAGCTGTACTCTCGCACCTTCGGAACTTGGCTGCGACCTCTTTGTCCAAGGGGCAGAGGTCCAGTTCCTTGTTGGTAGGGGCTCGCGTCCTGAGGATTGTCGTGTCCACTGTTGCCGGGGACCAGAGGCGGGTGTAGTAGCCGTGAAGCGTGCCTGGGTCAATGGAGCAGAGCTGCGAAGCGCCCTCCGCAATCAGCCGGACGGCTAGGCGCTGGTTCCTCCTGTAAAGAGCCTGTATCTGGGAGGGGTTATCGGGGTTAATCTCGCGCCGAGATGGTGTTTGGCGCGAGTCCCGAATGGGCAGCCTCAGGTGGTCAGTAATGGCTGCCTCTGCGCGGTCCAGGATGGTTTCGAACCACGCCCACTCCTCCTCAGATACGGGCAACCGGCTTAGTGCCCGCAGCTCCGCCGTCATCTCAGCTAAGACTCAGGCACTCTCTGGTCCGGCGGTGTCGGCCACTTCCTCCTGGGTGCCGTATGTGCCGCCGCTGTGCCGGTCGACTCTGCGGGGTGTCATCGCCTCGGGAGAAGGTGGTGGTGGGCTCCCAATGGCTCGCCCCGCAGTCTGCCCTGGAAGCTTCCCCTCTGCAGGACTGCAGTACTCGTCCGAAGGGGAGCTCGGTCGTGCTGCCTGGTGGTCAGCTGGGCCGCCCACCGAATTCTCGACGCCGCTTGGCAGGGGGGTAGGCAGGACCTCCTGTGAAGGGGGTCCTGCGGCGGCGCTTTGGGTGGATGAGGCGGTGGCTTGCTGCTTCTGGTCCGTCTCGCCCGGTGAAGAGCCGGCGCCACTCTGCAAGGGAGAAGGGGCCACCACTGAGGGTGTCCTCGGAGTGGCGGCACGTCAGGGCGAGGCCTGCTGGTGGGGGCTGGTAGAGCCGGTGGCGCTGGTGGGCGGCTGTCGGGGCGGAGCACCTGCGGCGACGTTTTGCCTGGCCTGTTTTGCCTCCTCCCTCAAGTGCCACTGTTGGTGGTTGTGAAGGCCCTTGCTTGAGGGGAAGGACCTTGGGCACTTTTCGCATTGGTGCCGGAAGCGCTGGGGAGGGGCGTTGGTGGGAACGTTGGCCAGGCACTTGTTAACATGGGCCATTGGTCTTTGGCCCGGCTCGTCACCACATAACGAGCAGATATACGAGGTGCTCGTTATTCTGGCTCCGTGCTCCGCCTCCAGGTGCCGCTCGAGGGACTGCCGCCGAGAGGTCCAAGTGGCCGGGTTAAGTGGCCCCGCAGCCGAGCTCGCAGCACTCGATGGCAGGAGGCACGGGGAAGTACACTACAAGTGTACTCCCGTTGCGCACAAGCTGGCGCTCCTGCCAAGGGGGGTTGCCGTCGTCCTCGCTGGAGTCCAGGGTTGGACCCCCGGAGGCCATGGCCCTATTGCCACGCTAGGCGTGAGGGCCAGGGGGCCTCGGCGAGGACGGGTTGGCCGACGGCGACCATGGCAGGGCCAGGGAGGTCCTCGAGTGCGGCTGCGGCAGGACCAGGGCGGCAGGCGCCGCACCGGTAGGATGCAGGAAGGACCAAGCAGCAGGCACGACCAGGCAACAGGGCAGCAGGTCCTGGGGCAGCAGGACCAAGGCAGCAAGTCCAGGGCAGCACCACCAATGCGGCAAGCAGGCAGCAGGAGGCGGCCGAATCCGAGTAGCAGCAGTGGACAAGGGGTGGGTGAGAGCGTGGGAGAAAGACTTCGCTGTAACCGGGCGGGTATCCGGTTGCCTCTATGAAGATCAGGGAGTGCAGAGTGGTCAAGCCACCACTACACTTTGATCTTAGCTAAAAGGCCGAGAAGCGATACTACAGAGGTTTTCAAAAGTGTTAGGAACATTTCTGACCGAAAAGGAAAAACTTGTTCTCATTTTTGTTCCTTCAACCAGAAAGGAAGAAAGTGGTGTATCGTGAACTGTGTAGAAAGAAAGAAGGTGAAATAGGAAATAGCAGTGGAGAAAAAGTGAAAGGGGCGTGTACTGTGTAGTATCGCCTCTTATTTTTGCGATGTCTTTGGGAGGGTGACTTTGTCAGCACGTGGCCCAGCGATTGACAGTCACTTTATGGCCACGTGTGCGCAGTACACTTCCCGTGAAGCTGCAATGGTCTTGCTCACTGCGAGCTTCTTAAGTAACCGGAGATACCTCCGGCTGCAGAGTTTTTTGAAAACTCTGTCATTTTCCGGGTCCCAGGAGCCAAGCATACCGACAACGACTGCCTCGATCGTGACTCTCTGGTAGCGGCGGAGCAAGAAGTCCCGAACTGGTTCGTATTTTCCTTCCTTTTCCAGTCGGGCTGCCTCGAGTGCTTTGAGCCGGTTGTCAAAGTGGCAGGTCACGTCCACGATGATCGCCTCTTCCCCCCTGGCAAGAACGAGGTCGGGGCGAAGGTTGGTGGTACCAACCGCTCTGTTTTCATGCGTGACCGTGAACTTCTTACTGGCGGCTTATTTCACCCGCTCCACAATCTTGTTGTGACGACTGGTGTAGGCCACGCTGTGGCGCATGCAGTGACCCAGGACGTGTGGCAGCGTTTCCACTGCGTAACCGCACACACGGCACCGTTAGTCGGTGGAGGTGGTCCATGGGTTGGCTCCATTCACAGGTAGGAGGTTCAGGCGTGCCCTGTGAATGAAGCGCCAGTCGCAAAAGCGGGTGAACTTGCCGGAGCGCATAAAGTGGGAGCTGCTCGGGTCTGCGGCGAAGCATTCCATTGCCTTCCCTTAATTAGGCATTTCTTGAAGGAAGCGATCGCGTGCCCGCATCATTCGGAAGCGCAGCGTTCTCACCCCTTTTCTGCGTTTTTTTGACGTGAGAGTATCCTCTCCGTCACACGTAATACTGAGCCCCCGTCCTCGAAAATTTCCCAGGTGACGTGTTGCCTGCGCGAAGCCTTCCGAGCCTCGGTCCAGACGGACTGCAGTTGCGTTGGCCATGCCTGGAAAACGCCCTCCCTTTCGCCGCTGAGGTAGCAGGCGAGCTCCTCGTTGGTGGCCTGCCTTCTTATGCGCTTGGAAACAATTTTAGTTAGCGCTTCGACGGCAAGTTTCCGGACCTCGAGATCGGCTGAGGTCGGAAGCTTGAAGGCGTTGTCCACGCAGCAGGCGTCCCTTGTGTCTGCGGCGAGGGGGATTCCAGCTGCTCCGGCCATTGCGCTGCCGTAGAGGTAGTTGTTTGCAGCATTACCTGGAAGATAAAGAGTTTTCTTTATCAGGGGCCGGAGTGCGTCGTCTAGTCGAGCCCATTCCACCTTGCCCACTTGTCCGCACCGCATGGCGAAGTTGAGTGCTGGAAAAACAAAAGTTTTTAGTGCATCAATTCGCTGCCATGGGGCAAGCATGGACTCGAGCAGGGTGCGGCCAACGGAGATCACCTCATCGACCTTAGAGTGGTCTTGGAGAAGGCTGAACCCGACGGGGCGTCCTAGAAAAGATTGACTCTCGTAGTCACTGATGTGAGGGATCTCTTCTCTGTCGACGAAGAATTTCAAGTCCCTAGTGCCTATGGGAGTCCTACCAGAGAGGTGCAGGCTTCTGCACTTCTTGGGGTTCAGCCGAAGTCCCAGCTGGCCAGCGAGAGCCGCCACGACGTTGATGCAGCCCTGCAGTTTCTTGGGGTAGTCCGCCAAGGGAGTCAAATCGTCGGCGCAAGCCAGCACACTGTGCTGCCTCTCACCTCCTTGGACCGCCCGAATGACTGGATCAAGCACCAAGTTGAAGAGCAGGCCGCTCAGTGGGCAGCCCTGTCTGATTCCGGCTGAGATTGTGACTGGGGCCGTTGTCCCAGCTTCGGCGACAATCCGGGTGGCATTGTCTCGATAGAGGTCTGCGATGATTGGGCAGAAGTCCTCTCCCGCACCTGCACCAGGAAGGCAATCGATCAGTGCGTTGTGCGGAACTGAGCCGAATGCGTTGGCGAAGTCGAGAAGACCACGCAAAGTTCACCACCGCTGGCCCGCTCGGCGTCCAGGCGCTCCTGCTGCACGAAGTTGTGTTCAAACACGCCGTCGTGCGGCAGGAACCCCTTTTGACACCTCGAGAGCACGTCATGGTCACACACCCACTGCTGCATGCGGGAAGCTAGGCATACCGCATACAGCTTGGAGATAGTGTTTCCAAGGGCAATGGGTCTCCAATTCGTGACCTCACTCGGATCACCCTTCTTATGGATGAGGATGGTCCTTGTTTCTTTCCAGGCATCGGGCACTCGCTTGAACTGGAGGCACACGTTGACCGCTGCAGAGAGAAAGAGACCATCAGGATCATGTTCCTTCCAATGGCGGTAGGTGATCCTGTCACTGCCAAGGGCCGTGTTTTCGCATCTGCGAAGACGGGCCGCCACCTCGTCGCTGGTGAATCGGACGAGGCAGATCTCTGCCATGTCGTCCGGACGAGCCTCGTTAGTGAGCAGGTGGGTGTTCCCTTCCTTCGGCGCCCATGTTTCAGCAAAGTGCTGCTCCAGTCTGTCAAGCGGAATCTCGCCGAGTTTCGTCTCGATCTGCTCGATGACACGAACAGCCCGACGGCGGTTGCGACGATACAGGCCCTGTGTCTGCTGGGCATTGTTCGGGTTGGTCGGGACGCGGGGTTTACCACCGGCAGGGTTGTCCGGAATTTTCGCTTCCCTCCTCACCGCCGAGACGGCCTCCTCCAGGATGGAGAGGAAGTCGTCCCAGCGCTCAGCGGTGGCGGGCTCCCGAAGCAGTTGCCGGATTTGCTGGGTGTGCTCTGCTAGCACGCTCGTGTTATCGATTGGCCCGGAGAGGGTGATCTCGCCGGGGTTCTCTGTCTGTGGGGCGAGGTCCTGTGACTCGCCGCCCACGTCGTCTAGCGAAAGTCCCTCAGATGACGTTGGATGTGTGGCGCAGTCGACGCTGTGGGTGATACTCCTGGCTGATGGACTTGCTTGAGGGTCCTCCTGTGCCATTGCCAAGCTGTGTTGTTGTGCTCCTTGCTGGCTGGTCCTCTGAGTAGCGCGGGCTGCAACTGGATCCTGCTGGAGACGGGACGAAAAACCGTGACCCTTCTGGTGGTGACTCCTCCTCGCTGGTTGCTGATGGAATTGTCGCATCCCTGGAGCTCTGGCTTGGAGAGCCAGCTATGCTGCCTAAGAGAGGAGGGAGAGGGGTAAGGGCCCGGTCCGGTGATGGTGGCCGGGAACGCCGTGGGTTGTCATGGTCCGTGTCGCTGTGCGGTGACTCATGTTGCGTGGGACTCGGCGTAAAGGAGGACGCGTTTCCAACCTGTGAGAACAGAGAAGCACATGAAGACCTGCTCCTCGCGGTGGAGGCCTCGCTTGGCGTGGGCGATGGGGTGCCCGTGGTTGCCGAAACCTCGTCAGGGATTTCCTGCAAGTCACCTAGAAGGGGGGAGGAAGGTGTGAGTGCCAGCTCTGTTGGTGTTGGAGAGTCCGGCGTTGCGCTCAGTGTCGTGCTGTCCTCGCTGGGTGATGGTCCCATTCAAGTCGTTGAGATGGAGCTCTGTGACGATCGAAGGGTCATTGTTCGTGGGGCTCGGTTGCCGGCAGCAGCGTGAGGGGGTCGTCCAGTCGGAGTTGCAGCAGGTGCTGCCCTCGAAGTCCTTGCAGTCGTTGGTTGCTCGTTCATGTGCTGCGCTTCCTGTTTTTTGTGTTTGAGCTTGTGGTTGTCCAGCCCTTTCCTTGTTGTCATACTGGCAGGGCATTGTGGACACTTGTGCCTGTTGAGGTCGAGGGGCGACAGCTCGTGTCTACCTCTTGAGATGCAGGAATGGAGAGTGGGATGCAGGCCAAGGCCGGTCGTGGAGCAGAGGGTACAGGTGTATGCCACCTTTACTTTGAGCTCATGCT
Organism: Rhipicephalus annulatus; assembly: GCA_013436015.1. Taxonomy (NCBI): domain Eukaryota; kingdom Metazoa; phylum Arthropoda; class Arachnida; order Ixodida; family Ixodidae; genus Rhipicephalus; species Rhipicephalus annulatus. The sequence goes on along the minus strand of WOVY01006275.1, from coordinate 154,659 downwards.
CATCTAGTAGATGCCACACTAAGCTTCGTCGCCTGCTTGTCCAGCTGATCCCGGAGTACCGTACCCCACATTTGTCTATGGGGCAGGTGAAGCTGTGTTGGATAGGGAAGGAGACATCAAGGGTCTGTCCCTCCTTGCCTAGCTGGGGTTGATTTTGGGCATCTCGTGGCCTCGGTGCAGTGGGTGTCCCGGTCTCCCCTGTATTCGAGGGACTTGCCTCCTCGGACATCACCTACTGGAAGGCGAACACTTCTAAAGAAAACAGGATTAGCGCGGCGGGATTTACATCAATGTGAGAACATTTAGGCATCTTGTGAAAGACACTTCAATAAAAGATGGCACTGTACACTTGAATAAGAAGTAGAAGGATGGAGAGGAGAGAGAGAAAGAAGAAACAAAGAAAAAAAGGGGGGTGGGTGGTGATCGTCAACCCATGCTTAAGTGGAGTTGACGACCTAAGACAAAGGGGAAGAAAAGGAAGAGTGTGTGACCTCCTCCCCCTAGTCGGGGGAGAAGAGAGGAGAGGGATGCGCACGCCCAGAGAGGAAAAGGAAAGGAAAGAACGTAAAAAAGAGAAAAAGAAGAAAAAAAAACTTCGTGCGCACCAGTGAGAGCAGCGGGCTACCAGCTACATGGTGAGTGCAGCTGGCAGCCCCAAGAAGGCAGAGAGAGTACTGACTGCCTCAGCAGAGAGGAGGGTACGAGCAGAATTTAGTAAAGAAGACTGAAGAAAGAGAGCGAATGGAAAAAAAAGAAGGCAGGAGAAACCGGTTGAGCGGACCCTCTACTGACACGTGTCAGCAGAGGCGCTTCCGAAAAAAAAAGCGTGCGAGGGTAGAGAGAAAGTCGCTGGACTACATTGTTAGTGTAGCTGGCAACAGTGGAAGCGGGAGGAAAGCCTTAGCGAGGGCCACGTGGACGGAAAGTAGAAGAGAGGAGAAAGAAAAAAAAGTAGAGAAAAAGAAAGTCAAGAAGGAAAGGGAGAGAGCGGAGGCGCCGCTTCTACCCGATCACCAGTGGAGCTCGCTGGTGTCCAGAGTAGAGGCGCGCTCCGAAGAGAATGCGTGCAAGGAAGGCTTGCGCTATCTTACATCACTTGGGCAGATGATGCAAGAGCCGCTAAGCCAACTAATACGCAAGAAAAGGGTGCTTTGCGGATGGGGAGCTGCCGGCAAGGCCGGTTGGAGCAGCCCGCCTCGCCGAGCACAAGAACCCACCCCCCAAAAGGGGGGCGGAAAAGAGGGGCAAAAAAAGAAGTGTTTTAAAGAACTAGCATCTCACCAATGACCAGAGCCAGAAATCCAGGGCAGCAGGAACCAGGCGTCAAAAGGGGGGTCCAAGAATCCGCAGGCAGTCGTTGCTGGTCAATCGAACAAGCTAAGCTGGCAAGCACACAACAACAACAACACAAGAAGAGACAGAGAAATACACCGCACTAACCGGGCGGGTGGTCGATTGCTTCTTCAAAGAGCAGGAGTAGGATGGACAAGCCAACACTACACTTTGATCTTAGCCAAAAGGCCGAGAAGCGATGCAATTCATTAGCACGTAATTAAAATCCATTCTTTCACACCTCGTACTTAGTTCTGGTCAAAATCCATGCAAACAGTAGCAAAGCAATTTCGACGTCCACCCATGCACAACCAGCATTGTGCACCGATAGCGGCAGCGCTGGCTTCACGGCATTGCTTTTATCCCTAGTCCGCTTGAAAACATCCCTAGTTTCGCTTAAGAACATGTTAAACTGAAACTAGAGTGCCTAGAATATTTCTCCTAGTGTCGTGAACGGGCCGGCCGAGGGGAAATGGTATGCGATACAGCCGCCAGGTGGCAGTACCGCTCTCTGGCGCGCTGCTTTTTTGGCAAGCTGGGGAGGCAGCAAGCCGGAGCAGACGCTTTGCGTTAAAATTGCAGTGGTGGTTTCATGTTTTAGCACGCGATTGCCTTGTTATCCTGCGTTTTCCATGCAGACTGTATATAAAGCGTGTGAGTTAGGACGAAATGTATGCGAGCTCCCTGCCTTGTTGAGATTTTGTGTCCTCCTGCCGTGCGGCCTTTTCATAGATTGGCCGCTCGCGCGTTACCAATGCTACTTTTTAAATTGCGGTAATTAAGGGGTGGCCAACCGGGGGCTCCCAGCGGTACGACTGTTCAACACAAAAAATTACATATTTCTCTCCTCATCCGCGACCACCATTCCCTCCCGTAGGCTGCTGTCGCGTCTTTGTTGTCATGTGTAGAATCGCAGGCACTGTACAAACCCTCTTCTCGCAACTTTTCATATATACAATGTATTATGGACACTTACTTTCTCTGCACTCGGTGGCAGGCCTGGACGCACCCACGTACAAGGAATCATTATCTGTTCGATTGGCCCTTCACGCCTCGAAGTAATCAGAAAAATAAATAATGCCAAAGCAATGACAGTGCGCCAGACGAAACCAATGGCGAACAGGACCCCCTGCTAATGAGTTACCAGCAGTAAGAAAAAAACAAACCAATACAAAATGTCAATTTACAATATCAACATTTATTGCAGAAGTCAGTGTCAAGAATTTATTTACATTTTTCACTTTGGCAGCTCCGAACTCCTAACAGATTCACAATGCCAGATTTCTTAATTACAAAAGCCACTGTACCAGGAACTTATTTACATTTTTTACTTGAACAGCACTGAGCACCTTACTGACACCGCCGCATTTTCAAGAGCTTTTGCTTCTCTCGCTTAGAGGACAGGCTCTTATTTGTTGCTTTAGTGAAGAAGTGCAGTCCGGTGAGTGCGTAAAAATTAATAATCGCTGCAGTGAGCATACGACCATGCTCAATGCAGCCAACTTTTTCAAGTTCATGATCCTGAAGAAAAAGCAAAAAGCTAATCAAGCTTTGGCATGAAGCTTGTTCCGGCTGAAAAACACAGTGATAGCATTTTCAAGCTTTGTAATGAGATTTTCAAGAGCGTCTGATGGGTAGAGCAGGTTTCACAGCTTAACGGCGGCGTTATGCTGTGAAACGGGTGCGGCGCCTGTGCTGTTTCCTCGCCAGCGGCAGCATCGTCACAGGCCTGGGAAGTCGTGGGTTCATTCGGCGCTTTACGCTTAGCAGGCGGAGCTGTGCAGTCAGCAATATTCCTCTCTTTTCTTTTTCGAGGCACTGCTTTAGTCAGGTAAGCGGAGCCATCCAGGAAAATGGTAGGAACGGCGTCCGGCGTTAGCGATGGTCGTTCACGGTCGAATTCGACGTCCTCGCCGTTGATGACATGCTTGAAAGTTCTTTGGATGTAGCGATCATCAAAATGACGAGAACACACTACACAAGTTTCGTCTAGAACTTTGTTACCTCTTTTGATGTTTCGCGCCCATTCTTGAAGACGAACAGGGTCTGCCGGAGCCCTGAACAGAGTCACCTTCTCCTTGAAAGACTTGTACCCGCCTTTGCACAAAGGCACAAAGCACGTTCTTCCTTTTTTTCAGGCATAGTCACACACAATTGCTGCACGAGAAGTCACGGCACATATTCGAAACGTAGCGAGAACACGCTTCACCAAACAGACAACTCGCCACCCGACACAACGTTGAAAGGCCAGGCCGGCACGCAAACTGACGCGCCAGTTGCAAGTAGCGTCCCCTAACGCTGAATCCAAATCAATTTCCCTGTCGCAGATGGGGAAGGCGCCTGTTATATTCTAGGCACTCCACTGAAACCTTCTTTTTCCCAGAGGTCGAAGCCACGCGTGCTTGCTTGCATGCGTACTCTCGCATGCGCCCCTGACGTCACACCAAATGCTTGCCGGTGAACATTATCAGGCATGTCGCGAGGGATGCTAGAGCACTTGTTTTAAAGACTGATGCATAGTGTACATGTCCAACTCGAGCACCAAAGCCTGGAAGGAAAAAAAGAAAGAAAAAAATGACTGTGCAAAATGTGACTACGTCACCCATCCAACATGGCTTCTACACTGGCTGCCCAAGCAAGGCCTCTGGAACGACGCCCACAATCATCGGCAAAAAGGTGGTGCCTTCGGCTGCTTCAGCGCGCTCAACATATGCCTTGCAAGTTCCGATGTGGCGGAACACCGCACCGAAGTCGACGAAGATCCTGCCGTGAAAGGCAGACCGGGGATGCGTGCGAAACGTCTACCGCGTGCATTGTGAAGCTGGTGAATTAAGGGTCATGTGGCAGAGGGTTACGGAACGTGAGTGTGCGACATGCCGCTGCAATGTCATTCAAGCGTTCAACGGGCCGGCAGGCTCTGCCTGTCGTGGTCGAAAACGTCCACGTTTTGCTGATTCCGAGGGGTAGGAGTTCTATGGTGGCGTGTACGAGGCGCTGGGGCGGCGCTCCGTCGATCGTGCCGGACGGACATGAGGCGGCAGAAGGCGGTCGTCAAGTGGTCGCGGAAATCAGTGGAGAAGTACTCACCTGCGCTTTTCATCGAAGACTCGCGACAGACGGTCTTGGTCTTCGGGAGACACGGGTATTTGCACAAACGCGACCGTGCGTCAACGTGCAGTCATATTCGTGGATTATTTCGCCCCATTACGATAGCTTCGTCACTGCGCTCGCTGGTGTAGGTTGTTTTTGTTGACCTTCACTTGTGGCTCACACCCACTGTGGGGGATTGGCTGGTTTGGTGTTCTGCTTCTTCGACTTCTACATACTCGGCTTAGTGAAGCTGCGAGAAGTGACGAGTGGGTACAGAGGCAAAGCACAGCAACGCGCGCCCGGGGCGTGATCTCACGCGTCCTGGGTTCCACGGCGCTTCAGGTACGTGCGTGGTGCGTCCGTACGTCTAGTGCGCGATTTTCTTGGAACTTCCAGCAACTGGCAATTCCATTGAGGGGAGCGTGCGAGGATGTTTGTTGTAATTAACGAGAGCCAACGGTGGATGAGCTTGTATGAGATGGTGTTCTGAAATCTAGTGTGTGATCAACAAGGCGATGCCCGCCGTGGTGGTCTAGTGGCCGTAAGGTACTCGGCTGCTGACCCGCAGGTTGTGGGATCGAATCCCGGCCGCGGCGGCTGCATTTCTCTGTGCTCAGATTAGGGTGCACGTTAAAGAACTCTAGGAGGTCGAAATTTCAGGAGCCCTTCATTACGGCGTCTCTCATATTCATATGGTGGTTTTGGGACGTCAAACCCCACATATCATCATATCGTCATCAAGGTGATGGCTGAGGGCGCCAACGAACTACAGCCACCACTGGCAGAAGCTGGGACCCAGGTCAGTGGACATAGAAAAGGCACATCGGGGCTTCGCCGCTCCACCGTACAGCAGGTGTGTGCGGGGTGGGTCCTGTGGCGTTTTTTTGCGATTTTAATTTGTGATGGGCGATAGTGTAGATGCGTAGACGTGGCGAGTGCACGCGTCTTCAGGTTAAGACGTCGCGCGAAGATGTGAAATAAAAATGCCTTCGCTTGTCACTGCAACTGTAAAGCGAAACACCAACACCTATTTTCTAGAGGCTGTTTTATTTTTCGTTCCGAAACGGGTGAATTCGAAAAGCGGAAATAGCTTGGCACATACATACACACTTTTACACACATACATATATATCGCACATACATACACATCGTATACACTCTTCTAGCTTTCCTCCGAAACAGTAATAATAAATTACTCAGTAGTTTTATTTATATGAGTAGAGATGTTTAAAAAAATAAAAAACTTGGAGTATGTACCTGTGAAATGTAACCAAAAAAAGAGGGGGCCCTCCAATTATGACATTTCCACAGAAACATTTATTTTCCCAGAGCAATCGAAAGCGTAAACACAGCAACCGCACTCCCTGCACGCGAATACCGCGTCAGCCGGGGCGGCGTGACGCCACCATCTCAGACACTCGCCGCACCCCCGCCGTCTACCCCGATATCATTGGTAAATCCGGACACTCTTTCTATCATTGAATTTATTGTCGAACTCACCCCCGCAGGGGTGAGTGGGCCAATCCCGGAGGTAGTGCAAAACCGGGCCAACCCGCGGCGGAGGTGAAGCAAGCTTCAAGCACTCCGCCGCATCACAAAAATAAGTTTAATATCTTGGATCCAAATAGGATCCGTATCAGATATTAAGCTGATAAGAACAGAGTGGAATTTTAATATATTTCAGACAATGCTTGGGATGTCTCGAATTAGCCGGACGACATCGTATTGTTCCTGTACATGGCACCGGGATAGCCAGTTGGATGCCGGACACGGATGGTAGTACCAAGGACGCCAGGGTGTTGGTCATCGCAGGAACCACCGGAACAGCAGCGGCTTAGTCAGGGCACCTGGTAGATGGTAGGCGCTGTGGCGACGTAGACGGTAGGTCTTGCCTTGGTCATCGGTCGTCTAGCTGCGTCCATGTCCCACGTGCGCATGGTAGATGGCACGGGACGCTGCAACCACCTCGCTCACGCAGAGTTTTTTCATGAGACGCAGGTAGCTGCGGGAGCACAGGCGCTGGAGGACGCGGTCGTTGGCCGGGTCCCAAGCGCTGAGAGCCCCGACGATGACGGCGGCCACCGTTACTCTCTGGTAGCGGCGACGCAGGTAGTCGGTGACGGGTTGGTAGCGTGCGACCTTGTCGTTTCGCGTGTTGGTAAAGGCCTCCGATGTATTCTCGAACGGGCAAGCCACGTCGATCACCAGGGCCTCTTCCCCCGCGAACCAAGACAAGGTCAGGACGCAGTCCAGTGTCACCGACCGGCCGGTTCTCGTACGCTACGGTGTAGTCGCGGGCAGCGGCCGTGCGAAGGCGCGAGACCACCGCGTTGTGCCGTGGCTGAGACATGGCGCTATGCGTCATGCAGTGGCAAAGCACGTGCGGTAGCGTCTCCCTCGCGTAGCCGCAGACCCGGCAACGCTGGTCTCGGTCAGTAGAGCCCCACATGACGGCGCCATTCAGGGGTAGCAGGTTGAGGCGCGCTCGGTGGATAAATCGCCAGTCGGCGAAGTTCGTGAATGCTCCTGTAGAGATGAAGTGTGAGCTCGCACGATCCGCCGAGACGCAGGCCATCACCTTTCCCTGATTCGGTTGGTCATGGAGGGCGTTGTCCCGGGCGTGAGCCAGCACATCTCGCAGCGTCCGCATGACCCGGTTCCGCTGTGTTGAAGGTAGCGTCGCGTCGCCGCAGGTGATGGTGACGTGGTCTGGCCACAGGGACTACAAGACTTGTAGCCTTCAGGACGCCTTACGGGCTTCGGTCCACACGCTGCGCAGCTGGGTTGCCGGCCTTAAGTGGACGACCTGTCGGTCGCCAGAGAGGTACGCCTCCAACTCGAAACGGGTAGCCTCCCATCCGAGGCGGGTGGAGGCGATCTCGTAAGCGTCGGACAGGGCGAGATCCTGCAACGACTGGTCTGAAGTCGTCAGGAGCTTAAAAGCGGAGTTGATACGACAGATTTCATATAACTCCGCTGCCACCGGTATCGCTACTGCTCCTCCGGAGGCGCTCCCGTAGACGTAGTGTGTCGATGCGTTCACCGGTAAGTACAATGTACGCTTGACCTTGGGCCTGATGGCAAGGTCCAACCGGTGCCAGTCTGTTTTGGTCAGGGCGCCGCACCTCATAGAGAAGTTGAGGGCAGGGAACACAAATGTCTTGAGGGCATCAATACGCTGCCAGGAAGCTAGGAGGGATGAAAAAATTGCCGTGGCGTTGCGAATGGCGTCCTCAATGACATTGGTCCCCGCTCGCTGTGGAAGGCGGAAACCCACCGTGCGTCCGAGGTAGCGGAGCGGCTCGGAGTCGTTCAAGGCTGTGACCGGGACGCCGGAGACCCGGAACACGGTTGGCCGAATTCCGACGGGGGTGACGCCGCTGAGGTGCAAGGTGTACACTTGCTCGGGTTGAGAGATAGCCCGAGCGGTGTTGATAGCGCCTGGACCATGTCGATGCGTTGTTGGAGAAGAGCAGGACAGTCGGCCAGGGGCGTCAGGTCGTCGGCATAGGCGAGGATATTGTGGTCGTCGCCCGTGCCTTGGACGCCTCGAACCACGGGGTCTATGACCAGGTTGAAGAGCAACCTGCTGAGCGGGTAGCCCTGGCGTAGACCCGAGTGGATGACGACCGGATCTGTTGTGCCCTCTGCAGCAACGATGACGGTTTGGTTGTTACGGTACAGGTCCTCGATGAGGGCGGTGAACGTCTCCCCAGCACCGGAACCACGGAGGGCGTCCAAGAGGGCTTGGTGAGGCACGGACCCGTAGGCGTTTGCGAAGTCCAGGAGGGCTGCGCAAAACTCCGTGCCACCAGCTCTGGCTGCGTCCATGTGGTGCTGAAAGATATAATTCAGCTCGAAAACGCCGTCATATGGGAGGAAACTTTTCTGGCATTTTGACAAGACCTGGTGATCCATGATCCAGGCTTGTAGGCGCGACGCAAGACACTTGGCATACAGTTTGGAGGCAGTAGAGCCGAGTGCATTGGGGCGCCAGTTGCCCGGAAAAGAGGGATCACCTTTCTTGTAAATGAGAACCGTGCGTGACGTTCGCCGTGAGTCCGGGGTGCGAGGGTGGTGAACGTAGGCGTTGAACAGGGCAGACAGGAAGCGGGCCTCCGGGTCGACGGACCTCCAGTGCTGGAACGTCAGTCTGTCGGGTCCGGGAGCCTTGTGCTCCGACTTCCGGAGCCGGAGGAGAACTTCGTCTGCCGAGAACGACGCCATGTCGACCGCAACAGGAGCCGCAGGTCGTTGAAACAGCGCTGATGTGTCTGCCGTGCGAGGTGACCAAGTGGAGGCCCAATGGTCCTGGATGTCTCGTATAGGGATGGTACAGGACCATGTGGGACCCTCCATGATCAGGCGCACGGCACGTCGGCGGTTCCTGCGGTAGAGACGCTGGATCTCTGTCGCATTGTCGGGGTTGACGTCTCGAGCAGGGCGTGCCGGTGCTGATGAAGGGAGGCGGACAGCCTCCGCAGCCAGAGCAACAGCCTGAGACCATGCCTGCTCACACGTCGCACATGAGTCTGGCGTTGGGGCTGAACGGAGCGTGGCTCGCAAGACGCGGACCTGCTCCGCAAGCAGCATGGTGCGGTCTGGTGGCATCTCCATTGTCGGTGCTTCCACAGGAGTGTCGTGTGCACCGTCGTCGGCTTCATCTGCGCCAGTGTCTTCCAACCGCTCGGGAAGGGAAGGGGATGAGGAGGAGCGGGAATTGGTCGACAGAGGGCGGCGGTCGACGACGGTGCCGGCAGCTGGGACACTCTGTTCGTCCACCGGCTCGTTGGCCGATGCGTCGTCGGAGTCATCGGTACCGGGGACGTCGGCAAGCTCCGTAGACATCCGTGAGGAAGCCCTCGAAGCAGACGACGTGGAGCCGGGACCGGTACGGCGACGAGAAGACGAGCCGGGCGTGGATGAGACCTCGCCAGTCGTGGACTGGGGACCAGGATCTGGTGGCACGGACGGTGGCGTTCCGGGAACCGAAGGCGATTGCCGAGGCGTGGAAGAGCTGGAGCCAGAAGTGGGGGAGGAGTGGCCCGGCATAGTAGACGCCTCGGAGCTTGACACCGACGGAGAACCGGTTGCCGTACTGCTGGAGGCCGACCCGGTACACGAGGATGGCATCGTTGTGGAAGAATGGCCTCCACGACGTCTTCGAGACTCGGGAAACGGTTGCTCGGGTCTGTAGTCCTGGTGCTGCTCGGCAAGTTGTACCGGAAGGAGCTGGTCCGGGGGATGGTGTGGTCTCTGTGCCAGAGGAACTGGAGGGAGTCGCCGTAGGCTGCCGTGGGTTGCGAAGAGGTACAAATGGAGTGGACTCCTCTTGCGCATGCCGGGCCATGGTATGCCGGGCCAAGGAGCACTCGCAGTTGAAGCTCTTCGGGCAATACCGGCAGGGGTGGTAAGGCTCGTTCAAGGCAGGACCCGGGCAGTCGTGGCGGGCGGACAGCGAATTCAACCGGGCATCACAGGCGACGCACCGGTAGAGACGCCCCGTTGGCCGAACCCCGTGTTTCTGCTCCATGTGGGACCGCCACGCGGACAGTCGGAGCGAGACTGATGTGCGGGCTTGGCAGCCCGCGCAACAGGGATAAGGACAACGAAGGATCCCAGGCACCGGCTGGTATACCGTCATGATGCCCTGGTGAATGACGGGCGGGCGGGAGCGAGGAGGGCCCGACGCTGCCGCTGAAACGCCAGTAGGCGCGGGGGTGCCAGGACGAGGCCGCTGGGCCGGCGGTGGCGCCGGGGTGCTCAGCCCCGAAGGGGGAGCGGGACGCCGCCGACGGCTACCGGAACCCAGGAAGAGCGGCTCGATGGACACGGCAGGTGGCCCGCGGGGGGTAGGCATGGCCAGGCAGGGACTTCTCCAGGACCTCGGTGACGGACGTTCGGGGAGGAAGGCCGGGGCGACGACGACGACGTCGGCGAAGTGGTCACGATGACCAGGGTCCGTTGGTGTCACCAGCGGGCATTGGCGACCGGACCGGGGAGTGGCAGGCAAGAAAAGACTCGTAGGCTCTCACCACTCCCGGAGGGCATCTTCTCCCGTTGGCTGGACTGGAACGCCTGGTCGGTCGGTGTCCACGTCCCCGTGGCTTGATGTCCGGGCCAGTAGGCTCGGATGACAACGGTGATGAAGTGGTCACGAGGACCGGGGCCCGTGGGTGTCGTCAGCAGGTATTGACGACCGGGCCTTGAGTGGCAGGCAAGAAAAGGCTCGTGGACTCTTACCACTCCCGGAGGGCGTCTGCTCCTGCTGGTGGGCCTGCCGCGTCGGTAGATGACCGCAGACTCCTTCGATGGTACAGCAGGGCCGAGGAACCAGGTGGACCCAGGTACAGCGTAGCTCCGTGCTACCAGGAGGGGGACCTTCTAGGGCGGCCGGCTCCCCGGGAGGGACCGTTCTCGTCCTTTGGCTGTAAAGATCAAAGTGGGAGATCCACGGAGATCCACTTTGATCTTAGCCAAAAGGCCGAGAAGCGACCTACACAAAGAGAAGTTTATTGAACTTTAAACTGAAACGACAGGTACATTGACATGCTTTTTACAAAATAAACAGCGGGGGGCAGATTGAATATATACAAGTGTGCGCTTACACAAGCAAATACAAAGGAGCGCATTATCTATATACATATTTACAACCATAAAGTTAAACTAGTCAGGAAAAAAGACAAACACAATTCAGTTACTATATTTTACAAAGAATATGCAGGGGTGGGGGTGTCGCGTTGTATGTACATATTTACAGGCTTATTTACATGCACAGAAATAAATACTGATGGGAGAGCACGCAGCATATGCACCTATGCTTTCACAAAGTATGAAGAAAGGTATATACAAAAACATGGGGCGCTATATACATATGTACAATTACCAACGACCCCTTGGTGTCAACAGGCGGGGCCAGCGGCACAACACAGGATCAAAAAAACTCGCTTCACCAGAATTCAAATTGCTTTATGCGAACAGGCGCTACAGTGGTGTATCTGGGGAGAGGGGCGAGGGAGGGTCACCTTGGTTTTAAACTGGGCATGTATCAAATTTGAGTTGGTCGACTCCCAGGAAACCGAGAGCAGTTAGTAGCGTAGGATTGGGGCGACCAACTTGCCTTCTCTTAAAAAGAAGAATTTTGTGTGCCAGCGGCGGAGGAACATCTCTTCTCCGCTGGCCTCGAGTTCTCGCGAGAGAAGCTCCCACAGCAACCTTCTTATTCGCGTAACGACAGGAGGGGCCGCCCGAACTGGCTGTCGCCGCGCTTCCGCGAGTGAGTGACGTTGCCACACCACGAAGAGGGTGCAGGCGGTCACGAGTCTCGAAAACTCTCCGTTGTTGCGTTTATGACCAGGTGGGTGGCGAATCCCAAAGCAATGCGCTACCATGCGCCAGACAGGGCGTGCGGCCGAACATTCAAACAAGGCATGCTTTTGAGTTTCGAGCTCCCGACAGTGTGGCAGCGGTCGTCGGGCACTATACCTAACCTCTTCAAGCGGTGCCTAGTGGGGAGGACCTCCCACGCCCTCTTCCATAGAAAGTCCTGAATTTCACAGGGTAGCAGGCTATGCAGCAGAGAGAGGTCGGGCTTAGCTTGCTCTGCTCGTTGCAGGTCCTCGTCGCTGAGTTGTCTTGCCGTGAGTGCCTCAACCATTCGGGCCGACTGCTCTGCGTCGGGGTCGCAATTCGGCGCTTTCTTGCGCAGCATGCGTGCCGTTGCTGCAGCCACCTTGTAAAAGGGCGAAGGCAATTCAGCGTGCGGGCTGGAGTGGCGACCGGCATCTAGCCAACTGTTAGACGGGCCGCTCCAATATAACAGCAGGCCCCTCCCGACATAGTTGTTTGTTTGCGCCACCTTGCGAGCCGTCTTCAAGGCGAGCAGTTTGCTCAAGTTGAGTGCATGCGGGAGGCCCAGCCCCTCTTCTTTAACTTCCAACTGGAGAAGGGCTCGTTTGACGGGGGGTGGTGTCCTGCCTCATAGCAGGTCATTGGCTAACATGCCGAGTCGAGTGGCCACCCGCGCCGGCATTACTGTCACGCTGCTCACGTATGAGGCCAAGGCAAGAATGCTTGTCTTGATTGCGACGGCCTTTTCACGCAGGGTCAAGTTAAGCAGTGCTGTGCGCTCGGTGAGCTGTGCCGCCCTGGTGATGATCCTCGTCAATGCGGAAACGTCGACACCTTCTCGGGAAAAGTAGACGCCGAGGACCTTAACCGTGAAGACCGGTTATATGTCGCCAACTGCTTCAGTAGGGAACGAACCGAAGAGCAGTGCTCGGCTCTTTCTCTCCTTCAGTCCAGCTCCTGACACCTTAGCGTATAGCTCAAATACGCTGCGGAAGCGGTCGAGACTTCGTGCGTCCTTAAGGAACAGCGATATGTCGTCGGCAAACACCAGGATTCTAATCTCTTCGGTACCGGTCATTGGCAGGCCTCGGATGCGTTCGTCGCTGGCCAGGGTTGAGAGCAGAGGCTCGATCGAGATAACGAACAGAGTTGGGCCTAAGGGGCACCCTTGCCTAATGCCTCTCGTGTACCGGAAGAGAGCTGTTGTCGTGCCGTTAACCACGACGCAACTTCGCAGGTCGGTGTACAGGAGCTCGATGGCAGCCACAAACTCCTGCGGGAGCCCGAATCGACGGAGCACTTCAAAGAGGTACGTGTGCCTAACCCAGTCGAACGCCTTGGCTTGGTCGAGGGACAGGAAGGCACCCTTGACTCTTTTCTGGGTCGCGTATTCCAAAACATTTCTTGTGGCTGTGAGGTTGGCGAACATGGACCGGCCAGGCATGGCGCAGGCTTGGTGGGGAGCTATCAAGTCCGGCAAGAAGGTCCTCCGCCTGGTGTTGAGTATGGACGCCACGATCTTGTAGTCCACATTGAGTAGAAAGATCGGGCGCCATGACGACAGTTCACGTGGGGATGCGCCATCTTTGAGGATGAGGGCGATGCGTCCTTCGCTGAAAGAAGCAGGTTTTTCGTGCTGCTGGAGGACTAGGTTGACCATGGCCAGGAGCGGGACACGCACAACTTCAAAGAAGGTCATGTAAAAGCCAGCTGTCAGACCATCAGTGCCCGGAGCCGAGTTCGGCGGCATGGTTCGGATGGCAGCACGAAGTTCCTCTTCTGTTGCTGCACCGCACAGAACTGTGCCCTCATCTTCGGCGAGTTAAGGCAGGCGCGAACACAGACTGGCCATGAGTGTTGCCTCTGGGGGTGGGCCGCAAGAGTCCGGCTCATGAAAAACGGCCTCGAAGTTGTTATGGAACTCCGCTTCGATCACGGTGGCGTCTGTGATCAGGCTGCCGTCAGGCCGTTGCACCTCTGAGATTCGAAGGGAGCCGGTACCTCGCACCTCATTGAAGAGTAGGTCTGGTGCGTCCCCCGCAGCGACTCGTGATTCGCGTGCATTGCGTGCGTTTTCCCGGAAGAGGCGGTCGTGCTCAACTTGGAGCAAGTGGAGATAGTCGCGCGTACAGGTCGTGAGGTGGTCTGCGCTCTGTACAATCCGCATCCGGCGGAGTAGCTCGTTCATTTATTTTGTAATGCGCTTCTTCCTCACTCTGCCTTCTTTCTGCAGGAACGCTCTCCATCTCGCCTTCAAGTCGTCCCATACCGTGGGGCTGGTACAGGGGTGGCCTCAATCGTCTCTTCCAGGAACCCGGATATTCTCAGGGCGCTCGTGCGGTCTTTGATGAGCGCCGGGTTGAGGCGCCAAACCTTGTTTCTTGGATGAGGGCCGGGCATCCCCCTCAACGTTGTAACCAACGGGAGGTGGTCGGTTCTGTCCGCCAGCACGTCGGAGAGGATTAGGACTTCGCACGACGCAATAGAGCCGACGAGGCGCTCGGGGATGTAGGCTCGGTCAAGTCTACTGGCCGTTGTCCGCGAGGTTCGGGTGGGGGCGAACTCGCTTCCGTGCATGTGAACCCACGCGTCCGTGAGCCGCAGGTGTCGGAGGATCTTCCCAGCTCTTTAGCGTGGTAGGTTGAGCTGCCTTGACCCGGGCCTCGGACGTCTCTTGTGGAGTCCACGACGCAGTTGAAGTCCCCGAGAACCACGTGGGGAACGGGCTCCACCAGATAGCCATGCAGCTCCTTAAAGTAGGTGTTGGTAACTGATCTGGTCACCGGCGCAAAAACATTAACAAAGCGCATCTTGGACCCGTTGACGAAGACGTAGAGCACAAGCGTGCGCCCGTTCACGCCGAAGACACAATGCGACTTGTGCCGGAACCTGTTCGTGACGAATACGACTCCAACTCCGCAAGCCCTCACACATGTTAATAAAAAAGCCGTCAACTTGGCAGTTGCACCTGAAGGAAGTAACGTCGAGCGGGAAGCGGAAGTTGGTCTCCTGCAGAAAGAGGAGGTCGATACCCTTAGAACGGGCGAACGCCACAACAGTGGCTTGCTTACTTTTGTCGCCAAAGTCACGAATGTTTAGTGTGGCGAACCGCAGCGTAGCCATGTTCCGCCAGTCGAAGCGCGGTGCCTCTCTTGGGGGGAGGAGGAGCGATGAAAGGCCAGATAACTAGGCGAGTTGGGCATCAGTGAAGCGAGGAGGGTGCTGCACTAGAAAGGGGAAGGGGCCCAGCCAGGTGAGCGGGACAGCAGAGTGTGAGGGAAAACGGGAGAGCGGAAGGCGGCGAGGCCGTCGGAGCAGGCGCGCCCCTTCTTCAGGTAGCCTTCTCAGGACTTCGGCGGCGGCTCCCGTTTGCCCCCACCGGCTTGTTCAAGCTTCTTGGACTTCGCGTGAGGCGGAGCATCACTGTCGCTGCTTTGGCCTACCGGCCCCGATCTGCGCTGCCGGGCGTCCTTACTCGCGGCCCTCCCGCCCCCGTCCCGCTTGTCGTCGCGAGCGTGAGCGTGACCGCTGCTCGCGGCCGTGAGGCGACTGGCCCGTCCAGGGATCAGACTTCCGGCTTGACCGTGTAGGTTGAGCGGGAGAGGGACAAGTCGGGGTGGTGTTGTTGCGCTCGCCGTCCTCGGGCAGCACGTAGTACCCGTTCCTCTTAATGGGCAGTTCGTCTTGAGCGGGGTCTGGACGGGCCTCCAGGTCTTCCGAGGTGACTAGCGCCAACACGTTGACTGGCGTTGGCGGGATGGAGGGGAGGGCCCTTCCACATCCGATGACGTGGTCGGCAAGCGCGTTTTGTACTGGTGGCGAAATCGTGCGGTCCACCTGGTCCGACGGGAGTGCCAGCGGTGAAGGAGGGGCGGACTGCGCGGAAGGGGTATCCGGGAAAATGGACTCTGTTTCAGAAGGGGTGGCGGTAACCTCCTCGCTCGTCTCGCTCTTCTCTCTCTCGCTGGCAGGTGAATCCACCTCGCTGCTGCGTGTAGGCGAGTCGATGTTTGTGGTGTCGTCGCTTCGCTCCCTCGCTGCCGTGCTGGGCTTGGTCTTAGGCGCAAGCACCTGGAGGCGCGTTGGTGGCTTATCTGACCGGGGCGATAGTGAGCCACTAGGTGGGGCTAGGTTAGACGCGTGGTCAGAAGTCGAGGGGAACCCGCGGGCGGCCGACGCGTAGGATCGCCTACTGAAACATTCGCTCGTCCCGTGGTGACCCCCACAACGCTTACATTCGATTCTACAGCCCTCGGTGTCATGCCCGAATGTTCCGCATCGTTTGCAAAAAGAAGCAGAGCATGCCGTCACCATGTGGCCCACTTCGCCGCAGCGTGCGCAAACTCGCCTCATACCGCGGTACTCGAACATTACGCGGTGCCCTGCGATAGTCGCGAAGTTTGGCACCGGTTTGCTCATCTCGATCTTTATAACCCTTACACCATTGAGCTTGTTTTGGCGTGTGGCCATAGTGGCGAACGATATGCCCCTCACTTTGCCGTACTGAGCTAGGGCGTTGCTAAGTACCTCGTCGGACAAGTAGGCGGGGTACCGGTAGGCATTTACGTACGTGATCGGCGGCCTTACGACCTCAACCGGTACGTTTTCGCCAATAACCCGGAAACCTTGCGCCACCAATAACCTTGTCGCCCGACTGGCGTTACGCGTACAGACGAGGAACCTAGCCCCGCCCTTGTGCTGAAGGACAAGTACACTGTCATCCCCAGATACTAGTTCTATCGCGTCGATAAGGTCATCAATCGATACGTCGCCTTCGGGCGCTGTAAACATAAAGCAATTCTCCCTCACCGGGAGGTCGGACGTCGACGCCATTCTGGTGCGCGTTGCCGCTGGCTGCCAGGAAGGCGTGGCTCGTAAAATACTGGTCTTGTGAAGGCTAGGTGCACACTGGTAGGACTGCGGCTCAGCCGAGGCGGGTGCCGCACGGGTACAGGAGACGCCGGGTGGGTTGCAGAAGGACTCCGGGACGACGGGCGTAGACCGGGGGCCTTGCTTCACCAGGCATGGGACGGTTGGGCGCCGGACAGGGAGGTCCGAAGCCCAGGGTGGCGGTTGCACGTGCGGGACGGCGATGCCGCGTAGGCTTTCTTTGGAGACTTCAACACCGGGGTCGACGTCAGCGGGACGTGACCCCGGGTCTCACGCGATGATTGATTGATTGATTTGTGGGGTTTAACGTCCCAAAACCACCTTTGATTATGAGAGACGCCGTAGTGGAGGGCTCCGGAAATTTTGACCACCTGGGGTTCTTTAACGTGCACCCAAATCTGAGTACACGGGCCTACAACATTTCCGCCTCCATCGGAAATGCAGCCGCCGCAGCCGGGAATCGAACCCGCGACCTGCGGGTCAGCAGCCGAGTACCTTAGCCACTAGACCACCGCGGCGGGGCGGGGGTCTCACGCGATGGCGCAAAGAAACGGCTAGCTCGACAATTGGTCTAGCCAAAAGGCCGAGAAGCGATGCAATTCATTAGCACGTAATTAAAATCTATTCTTTCACACCTCGTACTTAGTTCAAGCCAAAAGCCGTACAAACAGTAGCAAAGCAATTCCGACGGCCACCCATGCACAACCAGCATTGTGCACTGATACGGCAGCCCTGGCTTCACAGCATTGCTTTTATCCCTAGTCCGCCTGAAGTTCCTTGTTTCGCTTACAAACATGTTAAAACTGAAACCTTCTTTTTCCCACAGGTCGAAGCCACGCGTGCTTGCTTGCATGCGTACTCTCGAATGCGCCCATGTCGTAGCACCAAATGCTTGCCGGTGAACATTATCAGGCATGTCGCGAGGGATGCTACAGCACTTGTTTTAAAGACTGATGCATAGTGTACATGTCCAATTCGAGCACCAAAGCCTGGAAGGAAAAAAAGAAAGAGAGAAAATGACTGTGCAAAATGTGACTCTGTCACCCATCCAACATGGCTTCTACGCTGGCTGCCCAAGCAACGCCTCTGCAACGACGCCCACAATCATTGGCAAAAAGCTGGTAGCTTTGGCTGCTTCAGCGCGCTCAACGTATGCCTTGCAAGTTCCGACGTGGCGGAACACCGCACCGAAGTCGACGAAGGCCCTGCCGTGAAAGGCAGACCCGGGGATGCGTGCGAAACGTCTACCGCGTGCGTTGTGAAGCCGGTGAATGAAGGGTCATGTGGCAGAAGGTGATGGAACGTGTGTGTGCGATATGCCGCTGCGATGTCGTTCAAGCGTTCAACGGGCCGGCAGGCTCTGCCTGTCGTGGTCGAAAACGTCCAAGTTTTGCTGATTCTGAGGGGTAGGAGTGCTATGGTGGCGTGTACGAGGCGCTGGTGCGGCGCTCCGTCGATCGTGCCGGACGGATATGAGGCGGCAGAAGGCGGTCGTCAAGTGGTCGCGGAAATCAGTGGAGAAGTACTCGCCTGCGCTTTTCGTCGAAGACTCGTTACTGACGGTCTTCGAGAGACACGGGTGGTTGCACAAATGCGACCGTGCGTCAACGCGAAGTCATATTCGTGGATTATTTCGCCCCATTACGATAGCTTCATCACTGCGCTCGCTGGTGTTGCTTGTTTTTGTTGACCTTCACTTGTGGCTCACACCCATTGTGGGTGATTGGCTGGTTTGTATTTCTGCTTCTTCGACTTCTACATACTCGGCTTAGTGAAGCGGTGAGGAGTGACGAGTGGGTACAGAGGCAAAGCACAGCAACGCGCGCCCGGGGCGCGATCTCATGCGTCCTGGGTTCCACGGCACTTAAGGAACGTGCGTGGTGCGTCCGTACGTCTAGTGCGCGATTTTCTTGGAACTTCCAGCAACTGCCAATTCTATTGAGAGGAGCGTGCGAGGATGTTTGTGGTAATTAACGAGAGCCAACGGTGGATGAGCTGGTATGAGATGGCGTTCACAAATGTAGTGTGTGATCAACAAGGCGATGCCCGCCGTGGTGTTCTAGTGGCCGTAGGTTGTGGGATCGAATCACGGCCGCGGCGGCTGCATTTCTCTGAGCTCAGATTAGGGTGCTTGTTAAAAAACCCCAGGTGGTCGAAATTTCCGGAGCCCTTCATTACGGCGTCTCTCATAATCATATGGTGGTTTTGGGACGTCAAACCCCACATATCTTCATATCGTCATCAAGGTGATGGCTGAGGGCGGCAACGAACTACAGCCACCGCTGGCAGAAGCTTGGACCCAGGTAAGTGGACATAGAAAAGCCACATCGAGGCTTTGCCGCTCCACCGTACAGCAGGAGTGTGCGGGGTGGGTCCTGTGGCGTTCTTTGCGATTTTAATTTGTGATGGGCAATAGTGTAGATGCGTAGACGTGGCGAGAGCACGCGTCTTCAGGTTAAGACGTCACGTGAAGATGTGAAAAATGCCTTCGCTTGTCACTGCAACTGTAAACAGAAACACCAACACCCATTTTCTAGAGGCTGATTTATTTTTCGTTCCGAAACGGGTGAATTCGAAAAGCGGAAACCGCTTGGCACATACATACACACTTTACACACATACATACACATCGTACATACATACACATCGTATACACACTTCTAGCTTTCCTCCGAAACAGTAATAATAAATTACTCAATAGTTCTATTATTATGAGTAGAGATGTTTAAAATAATAAAAAAACTTGGAGTATGTACCTGTGAAAGTAACCAAAAAAAGAGGGGGCCCTCCAATTATGACATTTCCACAGAAACATTTATTTTTCCAGAGCAATCGTAAGTGTAAACACAGCAAGCGCACTCCCCGCACGCGAATACCGCGTCAGCCGGGGCGGCGTGACGCCACCGTCTCGGACACTCGCCGCACCCACGCCGTTTACCCGGATATCATTGCTAAATCCGGACACTCTGTCTATCATTGAATTTATTGTCGACCTCACCCCCGCAGAGGTGAGTGGGCCGATCCCGGAGGTAGTGCAATACCGGGCCAACCCGTGGCGGAGGTGAAGCAAGCTTCAAGCACTCCGCCGCATCAAAAATAAGTTTAATGTCTTGGATCCAAATATGATCCGTATCAGATATTAAGCTGATAAGAACAGTTATATTTTTATTAATGATTCTTGGGGCCGTATAAAAATAAGTCCGACTATTAGACATGGCTTTTCCGCAACACATAGTGGACGTTAGCGAAATCGACGCTTTTAATGCACTTACAATGACACATTAGGTGAACTTATACGTAGTCGGGAAGGAGTTCGACCGTCAATTCAATGGTAATGGCTTTGCATGCACCAACGGACGCGCACGCACAGGTTAGTTCGACTGTCGTAAGTGTTCGTGATAAATCTTGCGGCATGCAGCAATCACGTCACTCATGCACAGTTTCCTAAATGGGCGAAGGTAGGGACGCGAACATATCCGCCTGAGCACGCGGTCGTTCTTAGAGTCCCAAGCGCCGAGGGCTTCCACGATGACGGCGTGGACGGTGACCCGCTGATACCGGCGCCGGAGAAAACGCCGCCACCGGCTCGTAGTGAGCCAGCTTGGCGTTACGGGGCGTTCTCGAATGCGTGCGGCGTATTCTCGAACGGGCACGTGACGTCGATGACGATAGCTTTTTCGCCACGCACCAGGACGAGATCCGGACGTACGCCCGTGTCTCCGACGGCCTGGTTCTCGAAGGCCACCGTGAACTCGCTGGAGGCGGCGGTTCGGACGCGGTCGACATTGGCGTTGTGGCGGGCCCGGTAGAGCGCACTGCGAGGCATGCAGTGGCATACCACATGTGGCAGTGTCTCCCTCAGGTACCCGCAGACGCGGCACCGCTGGTCCCTGTCCGGTGCGCCCCACATGCGAGCGCCGTTGAGAGGCAGGAGATTGAGGCGGGCCCTATGCACGAATCGCCAGTCTGCGAAGGAGGTGAAGGCGCCCGTCCGCATGAAGTGGGAGCTGGCGTGATCAGCCGCAACGCCGGCCAGCACCTTTCCCTGGTTGGGGAGGTTGTGCAGGGCCCGGTCCCGTTCGGTGGCCAGCACCTCCCGTACTGTGCGCATTACGCGGCACCGGTGCTGTGGGGTTATCGTGGCGTCGCCGCAGGTGAGCCGGACACCGCCAGGATCCAGGCGACGTTGTAGCGGCGTGACGCCTTGCGGGCATTTGTCCAGACGGATCGCAGCTGGGTGACCGGGACCCGGAATCCGTCTCCAAGTGACCCCCCGAGGTAGGCCTTCAGCTCGAAGCGGGTGACCTCCCAGCCGAGGTGGGCAGTGGCGGTTGCGTAGGCGTCGTCCAAGGCCATCTGCCGCAGCTCGGTGTCGGGGGATGTCAAAAGCTTGAAGGCGGAGTCAATGCGGCAGAGGTCGCTGAGCTCCGCCGCAACGGGGATCCCGACGGCACCACTGAAGGCGGATCCGTATAGGTAGTTTGTCGCCGCGTTGGTGGGAAGGTAAAGCGTCCGCTTTACCAGCGGCCGAATGGCGTCGTCCAATCGGCGCCAGTCCGTCGTAGACAAGACGCCGCATCGCATCGGGAAGTTGAGCGCCGGGTAGACGAAGGTCTGGAGGGCATCCAGACGCTGCCACGGGGCCAACATTGACGACATGATTGCCCGAGCTTGGGCGAGGGCGGTCTCGATGACAGAACCGGAGCCGGAAGGGATCCGAAAACCAATCGGACGTCTCAGGTACCGCTGCGGCTCGAAGTCGCGCAGCACCGAGATGGGGACGCCCGAGACTCGGAACTCCGTCTGGCGCATCCCTACAGGTGTCGATCCGACCATGTGGAAGGATGCGCACTTGGACGGGCTCAAAGACAGGCCCAGGGACGCGGCGAGGGTGTCGATCCGGTCGATGCGCTGCTGGAGTCTGCGCGGGGTCGAGGCCAGGGGAGTCAGGTCGTCCGCGTAGGCCAGGATCTTGTGGTCGGAACCACCTCCCTGCACTGCGCGCACGACCGGGTCGATCACTAAGTTGAATAAAATTCCACTCAGTGGGCAACCCTGACGTAGCCCTACCAGGACCGGGATCGGCTCGGTGGTTCCCTCGGCCGCCAGGATACAGGTGCTGTTATCGCGGTATAAGTCGCCGATAAACTCCGTAAACACGGAGCCGGCGCCAGCACCTTGCAGGGGTGACGAGCAAAGCCTGGTGCGGGACTGAGCCGAACGCGTTGTGAAAATCCAACAGCGTCGCACACAGGTCGGGGCCTCCCGATCGGGCGATGTCGAGCCTGCGCTGTAGAATATAATTAAGCTCGAACACGCCGTCGTGCGGAAGGAAGCCCTTCTGGCACTTCGACAACACGGTATGTTCGATCATTCAGGCCTGTAGCCGGGCTGCAAGGCACTTAGCATAAAGCTTCGCTGCCGTGCAGCCGAGGGCTATTGGCAGCCAGTTCGATGGGACTTGCGGATCCCCCCTCTTGAAGATGAGGACGGTCCGCTTCGTCCTCCAGGAGTCCGGCGTTCGGCGGTGGTGGAGGCAGGCGTTGAACGACGCCGTCAGGAACCGTGCTTCCGGGTCGACCGTTCGCCAGTGGTGATAGGTTAGACGGTCTGCCCCGGGAGCCGTGCTCTCTGACTTGCGCAAGCGCCCGTACACCTCGTCGGTCGAGAAGATCAACGTGTCGACGCCCGCCGGAGCCGGATCGCGTCCGAGAAGCAGGATAGAGTCGGCTTGATGGGCCGACCACGTGTGCCCCCAGTGATCCTGTAGGTCTTGCAGCGGGATGGCGCACGTCTGTGGTGGTCCCTCCAGGATCAGTCGTACAGCGCGTCGACGGTTGCGGCGGTACAGCCGCTGTATGTCAACCGCGTTCGATGGGTCGGGCTGGCGGCGTTGGTGACCAGGACGCACCGGTGGGAGACGCACCGCCTCGACAGCCAAGGCGACGGCCCGTGTCCATGCTTCCTCGCATTGGGCCCATGACTCATCGGAAGGCGGGTCCCGCAACAAGGAGCGGAGCAGGCGTGTCTGGTCCTCGATGAGGCGCGTGTGGTCCGGTGGCAACTGTAGGGTTGCGGAGTCGGACTCATGCTGCTCCGGTACTTCGTCGGGATCCGCCGCGGCCTCGTCCACGGACGCGGGTGGCGACGGGGAGGAGGCTGGAGATACCGGGGACCCGGGCAGAACGACAGGGGACGACCCGGCATCGAGCGGCGGCGAGAACACCGCGACGTCGTAAGAGATCGTGTCGTCGTCGTCGTCGTCGAGTAGAAACGCGGCATCGCCAACGGGCGGAGCCGCCGACGAGCCGCGCGAGGCGGAAGACGCGCCATTGGACGACGACGAGGGCCCGAAGTCGTACGGGACCAGGGCTTGCCTGGCGGACGACGAGGGTCTTGGCGACGCAGGATCCGGCGACCGTGGTGACCCGGAAACGCCGGCGGGCGTCGGGATCCCGATGTGCGGCGCAGGTGAGGACGTGCCTCCGGCGTCGCGCAAGGGCTGCTCGGAGGGGGCCGGGCTTGCGGCAGGAGATGGTGCCGGCGAACCGGGGACGGAGGCCGAGCCCTAGGACGTTGACGAACCGCTGGACGACAGGTACACGAAGGCAGACGGTTCGCTGTGCTTAGGCGATGGCGTTCCAGAAACTGCGATCAGACTCAACTCCGTCTTTTAGGTATAAGGCAAAAATACTTGTTTATTTAACTGCGTTCAGAAGCGCTCTGCTGTCACTTGAGCGCCCCCGCGTCTCTCGCTCACGCTCTTCTTCTTCTTCGTTTCCTTGTCCCAGCCCAGAACGTGAAAAATAATCAACATTCCCGGCCGCGCAAAGTTAAACACATAGTTCAAGTGGGTACAGTCTTTGTATCGGCCTGATCGCAAGGTGACCACCTTTCAACTTGATCTTGCAAGAACGAATGACACCGTCTGCACTGCGGTACACTTCCGTGACCCTTGCAAGCTTCCATAGCTGGCGTGGAGTGTTGTCCGCATGCACGAGAACGATGTCCCCTTGCTTCAATGCTGTATTTGATTTCGTGTCGGCAAAGTGTGCAGATCGTAATTGCAACAGGTATTCTTTTTGCCAACGCTTCCAAAAACTTTCAACCAGCAGCTTCCTGTAGTTGTGTCTGCGTATGGCGTCTGATCGTTTGGAATTACTGTTGACTTCGTCAGCGGTCGCATACGGTATGGAAGCCAATCTTCGTCCAAGGAGAAGTTCGGCTGGCGTCAAAGTGCAAGGTTCTCCTGCATCTGTCTCGATGAAAGTCAGAGGCCTAGAGTTTACGACTGCTTCTACCTCCGCCAGCACTGTCGATATTTCTTCGTAGTTCAGACGAGCTTTGCCGATAATTTTCGCAGCGGAAGCTTCACTGATCGTACAAGGCGCTCCCACCATCCACCCCACCAAGGAGCATTTGGTGCTATAAACTTCCACGAAATGCCGTTGGTGCTGAGGTGACAAGCGACGTCCTCTTCAGAGAACATTCGGTTTAGCCGCTTTATGTCTGCCGATGTCTTGTGAAAGCTTCGTGCGTTGTCAGAATAGATCACCCTAGGTAATCCTCTCCGAGCTGCAAATCGTCGTAGGCACAGCAGGAAAGCCTCGGATGTCATTTCCGAGACAAGCTCGAGATGCACGGCTCTAGATACGGCGCACGTAAAAAGTGCAACGTAGCACTTCGTGTCCCCTTTCTCCGTGCGTGCATACACAGGGCCCGCGAAGTCGACTCCTACAACTTCGAACGGGTTCGTTGGTGTCACTCGATGACTTGTTAACGGAGCAGTCTCACCAGTTCCTGGGCCCGCACTGAAATGCTTGCATATATTGCAGCCATGCAGCACCCTTTTTACCAAAGAGCGAGCTCGACAAATCCAGTAGCGTTCCCGAAGCTGCGTAAGTGTATCTCTAACTCCTCCATGTAAGACTTGAAGATGGGCTCTGTTTGCCAAAAGTGTCGAAAAGTGGTGACTTGACGGCATTATGACTGGGTGCTTGACATCTTGTGTGGAATGCATGAGGGATAAACGGCCTCCAACCCGAAGAATTCCGTCTTTGTCTATGTAAGGACGTAGTTCAGCGATTCGAGATGTAGACTCGACTGGTTGGCCGTTGGTCAAAGTGGTGAGTTCTTTAAGAAAGCCTTGCTCTTGTGTACATTTTATCCAATACTGTTCAGCGTTCAGGATTTCTGTTGCTACGAGATGTCCTGTATGATTACTTCTTCTTCTGCATCGGTCAGTAAATCTGAAAATCCACGCAGTGACTCTGAGTAGCTGTTGAAGCCTGCTGTACCGTTGAATATCACTTATCGGAACTGAGAAGCGTGCCATTAGTGCGACGTGGACTGTTGTAACTTCACCTTGGGTGGCTTCCGCTATGTCTAGTTCACAGAACTGTAGGGGCCATTCAGACATCGGTTTAGTTAGCCACTCGGGACCATGCCACCATTTCGCGCTGCACATCAGTCTTTCAAGCGTCGCGCCACGTGTGAGTAGGTCAGCCGGGTTGTCTGTTCCAGGACAGTATTTCCACTTTGATGGATCTGTAGTGCACCTAATTTCATTGACTCTGTTGGCTATGAACTGTTTCCACTTTTTGACGTCACCTTTTATCCATGACAACACAATGGCGGAATCTGTCCACATCGTGTAGTCAACATGAACATTCCTCAAAGCCCTTTTCACGTATGCCAACATTCTTGAGCCGAATAAGGCAGCCAGCAGCTCCAATCGCGGCAGCGTTGTCTCCTTAATGGGTGCTACACGGGACTTCGCAATCAACAGTATCGGCTTCTCAGGACTTGATACGACGTATATCGCTGTTCCGTATGCCGCTGGACTGGCATCGCAGAAAACATGTACTTGAAGCACATTGGTCTTCCTTGCTCCGCGGCCCAGATAGCGAGGAACGACGACGTCTTGCAGTTGCGGCAGCTGGATGACTCAATCATTCCATTCTCTTTGCAGGTCATTGGGTAGGACTTCATCCCAGCCGATTCCTCCTATCCACAGTCTCTGAAACAATATTCGTATGGCAATAGTATATGGTCCTACAAATCCCAACGCGTCAAATATTCTTGATGCTGACTGCAAGACAAATCGTTTTGTACCCGTCTGTGCTGTCAAAAACCAGAGTAGGTTTTCAACCGAAAAGTTGAATTCATCCTTTGCAGGATTCCAAACCAAACTCAGAACCTTGACCGACGTCTCGTGAAGAACGACCATCTCATTACTAGTAGATTCCACTTGATTTTCAAGCGTGCGCATCAAATTTGCTGAATTTGTTGTCTATTTTCGCAATGTCATGCCGGCCGATTTCATTATTGAGCGCGCTTCTTGGCATAGTTTAGCGGCTTCCTCCTCTGTGTCGGCACCACTGACTAAGTCATCCACGTAAAACGACTCGGCAAGAGTTTGCGCAGTTTGTGCCATGACAGCCGGTGCTCTTTTTACGTGGTAGAGAATAGTAGCTGTGAGCAAAAATGGGCTACATGTGGCTCCAAAAGGCACTCGTGTCATCCTCCACTCTTGCAGCTTGCCCTTGGATAAATCTCCTTCTGCAAACCAGAGAAAGCGGAAAGCGTCTCTGTCGTCCTCCCGAATCGCAATTTGAAGGAATGCCTTTTCTATGTGCGCGATAACTGCCACCGGGTGCGTTCTGAAGCGTAGCAAAATTTGAACGAGGTCTTGGTATAAGTTGTCACCCTTTTGAAGGCAGTCATTAAGTGACTTGCATCCTTTGGCATGTGACGAAGCGTCAAACACCACTCTCATTTTCGTCGTCAGTGCTTGTTCACGCATGACTTCCTTGTGCGGCATGTAATATAATTTTGTCACCTCTGCAGGTACGTCACTGACTACTTCGGCGTGTCCTGCCCTCAAGTACTCCCTTATGGTACGGTCATGCGTTTCGAGCAGTCCTTTTCTGGAGTTGAGACGGTTGACAAGCCTGTCCAGTCGAGTAACGGCTACTTGCCTGTTGCTTGCAAGCTCGAAATTATCCTTCCAAGGAAGGGTCACTTCATATCTTCCGTTTTTGAAGCTAATCGTTTGCTCAAAAATGCCTCATGGTGTCGCTCATTTCAGGTGGCTTGTTTATCGCGTCCGTAATTCCTATGTTTTCAAGTTCCCAAAAGGAGCGCAATATCTCGTCGGAATCGGTAGCTTGGGCTTTTAGCACGCACACCATCATTTGTGAAGTAGTTGGGTGGGACACCAAGTGCGATGTGCTTCCCTGGAAGGTCCATCCAAGCTTGGAGTTCAGTGCGATCAATGATTCGTTGCCTTCGCACCGTGAAACTTCGCCGGTCAACACTTTCCACATCTGATCGGACCCGATAAGTACGCTGATGCCACTCTTAGTTATGATAGATGGATGTTGGAGCTCATCGGCAACATCGTTTCCAGCTTCTTGAAAGACGCAACGAAGGCTACGTCCATTGCAGTCTCTGCGATGTTTTGGCAGATGCTTGGGATCTCTATGGCAGTTAAGACTATTTCCGCGTCGGAAAACTGGCTTCGCAGTCGTAGTTCTACTATGCGACGCCTCTTAGCCTCTTGGTCCGATGTATTTGCGAAAGTATTGAAGGCTATTCGAGTTGCTCCCACGCTTTTCAGCTTGAGGTGCTTGGACAGATCTTCAGTTACGAAAGTACTCTGACTGCCACCATCGAAAACGCCTCGTATGTAGCGGCAGGTGTCATCATTCATGGCGCATGCTCTGAAAGTCTGAAAAAAAACGGAAGTGGTAGAGTCTTCCTTGACGGGTCTTCTTCGAAGTGATGCACAGACTGTCGTAGTTTTTTTGTGGTTCTTGTTAGCATAGTCTGACTTCCGCGAACACCTATCGGGATCGCACATGCTTGTAGCGTGTCGACCTTGGCATTTGGAGCAGGAAATCCTTTTTTTGCAGTCCCGTTCCCGATGTCCTTTGGTGGTGCAGCGGAAACACCTTTTGTCGTTGGAAAGCAGTTGCTTCTTCTGCGTCAGTGACAAGTCAGCTGTGCGGGCTTCCGATCCATGATAGCTGGACGAGCAGAATACGCAGTTGTCCTTTTTTTCGTACCGAGTTGATGTGAAGCACAGATGACGTCGGTTTCCCACGCCGAGAGTACGTCGACTGACTGGCCACGGGGAGTGTTCCATGTTCTCGTTCTTTGGCATCCTTAAAATCACTCTTTTCCAGGCTTTCCAGCTCAATACACAGGAAGTTGTGCACACGGTCCAGTCCCACGGATGTAGGTTCAGCTCTCGAGTCATATGCCAACTGGACGGCACATGATAGATGATACTGCACGACTATATCCCGTGGAAGAGCACGCAGTAGGATGTCGCAGAGCATTGACGAAAATGACGACTTGTGCACACCCAAAGTCTCTAAGCCTCGGATATTCACGAGAACTTGGTCGTACAAGCTGCGTAGCGCTTTGGTGTCAGTCGATGAACGGACAGGGCTTAACATCCGTAGCTTGGCAAAATATTCTTGCTCCAGGCGGGTCTTGTCCCCAAATCGCTTCTGTAGCATTTTGATGGCGTCACTGTAGCAACTTTCTGTCGTCGGAAGGCCCGCAATTACTGATGCAGCGTCTCCTTTAAGATACAGTCGCAGGTATTGAAACTACTCCGTGGCAGTGATGCGATTGTTACTATGAACAATTTGCTAAAATTGTTCCCAAAATTCGGGCCACTTGCATAGGTCTCCAAAAAAAGGAGCTATTGTCAGTTTAGGCAATTTAACTCCAGTTCCATCTGATGGTGCTACGACTGTCTGGGAAACTGTTTTTTGAATTCCGGTCGATGTCCTAAGCATGCGATCTTTCGTGCTCAGAATCTCAGCGAAAATGCGCGTAGCAACGTCCTCGTATTGTAAGACAGCGTTATACTCGACATCGAACTCCTCGTCAGGTATATGCGGCTCAATCTCGTTGTTCAAGTTTTTAAGCTCTTCGTTATTAGCCTTCAGCCTCTCATATATGGAGTTGAGCTGGTCATAGGAGGCAGAGTCGTTAGTGAGGAGATCACTTGCCTCGTTTATAATCCTCGTGTTCTGTGCTCGCCGCGACGTCTGCTTCGACTTCAGTCGCTCCATGCCGCTGCAGTTGACTGGTAGCCGACCGTAGGGTCCTGGTTTTCAATCCCGGTTTTTCGGCACCAATGTTTAGACGATGGCGTTCCAGACACTGCGATCAGACTCAACTCCGTCTTTTAGGTATAAGGCAAAAATACTTGTTTATTTAACTGCGTTCGGAAGCGCTCTGCTCTCACTTGAGCGCCCCCGCGTCTCTCGCTCGCGCTCTTCTTCTTCTTCGTTTCCTTGTCCCAGCCCAGAACGTGAAAAATAATCAACAGCCGATCGACGCGGGCGAAGAGGCCCTCGACCTGGCGGCCGGAGACGACGAGGGCCGCACCTTCGGCGTCAGAGGGCGATAAGCCCCTGAGGCGTCGCAAAGCCCGGGGTGCTGCTGGTGGCGACGAAGAACCCGATGCGGACGATGACGTGTTGGAAGATGACGTGCTGACGTGGCGCACGCGCCGGGCAGGCGCACGCGCCGGGCAGGCGCACGCTCACGAGCGGCGCCGGATGGCCCAGCCTGGTCGACGTGGCATCGCAGGTGATTGGCCAGGCCGCGCTTGGTAGTAAATGTGGCGTCGCACGCGCCACAGCGACGGCGAGGCATCTCCGTTGATGGCACGAGCGTGGCCCTTGCCAGGCAGCGGTGGTACGAGGGCCGGGACGTGAGCGGCGAGTCGCACACCGAGCACACGTAGATTCGCTCGTTCATACGAACGCCGTGCTCGAATTCTACGTGGCGGCGCACCGACTGCGCGCGAGACGTCCAAATGGCCCCAATGTACTTCATGCTGCAGCTGTCGACCGGGCACTGCAGCTCCGCCGGGGCCGGGAGATAAACCCACAGAACGTGGCCGTCCAGGATCGGCTGGCGTGGTTGCACCGGGGCAGAAGGGCTTGAAGAAGCCGGCGCTATGGAACCAGCTGGTCCCGACGAGGGCGACGCAGGCGACGCCGGCAATGAAGGGCCCGCCGCGGTAGAACCCGGAGTCCCGCGCCGAGGTCGCTGAGGAGGGGGAGGTGCCGGGGAGCCAGTAGGGGCAGCAGCGTGGCGCCGCCTGGCACGACGACCCCTCGCGGAACTCGGGCGCGCAGGATCCATGGCGGCGGGTCCGGCGGGCAGCAGGACCGGACGGCAACAGCAGGGCCGGGCAGGACCAGGTGGGCCGGGTGGTGGGCGACGACGGTGATGCGGTCACGACGGTGACCGTGGCCCGATGACGTCGTCAGCAGGCGGTGACGACCGGGCCGGGCATGGAGCAGGCGGCAGGCGAAGAGCCAAGCAAAAAAATGATTCGTTGACTCTCACCGACCACCGTCCAGCATCCGGAGGTCACCAGGGCCAGCCAGGACGTCCAAGGCCTCCAGGGTCAGCAGGTCCGCCACGTCCAAGGTCTAGGAACAGGAAGCTCCGCCGGTCAGCAGCAGCAGCAGCAGATTCCCCTCCGCAAGGGCAGGCGCAGCCAGGAACGTCGCCTTCCCGGGGTGGCCGAGTCCCCGGGAGGGAACGCTTCTCGACCGTGGGCCAGCAGATCAAAGTGGGTCAGCTTATATTAAGCTGATAAGAACAGAATTTTTTATTATACTTAATACACAAAAAACATAAATGGTTATCGAACAAAACAGGAAACGGCAATAAAAGGTGTATATAATAAAATCAGGTAAAAAAAGGCTAAGAAAGCGTTAGTCTTTGATCTTAGCCAAAAGGCCGAGAAGCAATTCTACACAAGGAGAATTTTAATAGTCTCTTAACAATGTGGGAAATACACTGATACTTGATGTTCAACATAATACTCAGCCGACGATCCGGCTGGTTACAGGGGTGAGATAAAGCGAACATAACTAAACGGCGTTATAATTACAAAGAAGGACACGTACAACACTGGAGGACGTCATCGGTAAACAAGGGAGTGCTCAATTTCTTTTGTTAACAAACTTTTTAAATAAAAAACAAAGACGAATACGAGCATGCATAAGTGCGATACATAGAACAAGAATACACATTGATATATACAAACAACAATACATATAAACGTGACAAATTTCGACCGCACGGTGGCCTTGAAGATGGCTGCGGTTAAGACTACACTGTCAGGCGCTGCGTATCATGTAACATGCGACAAAAATTTGGTGTGCCAACGGCGGAGGAACATTTCCTCACCGCTGGCTTCAAGTTTCTCAGAAAGGTGGGCCCATAGCATTCTCCTGATTCAACTCATAGCGGGGTAGGCCGCCCTCACAGGTTTCTTCTTTGCTTCGGCTAGTGATCGCCGTTGTCAGATCACGAAGAGGGTGATGGCAAAGACGAGTTTCGCGAAGGTGCCTCTATTGCGCCTGTGATGTGGAGGGGGCCGAATGCCAAAGGAGTGCGCGGTCATGCGCCACACGGGTCGCGCGGCCACGCAGTCGAACAGCGCGTGGTTTAAGGTCTCCGGTTTCTGGCAGTTCGGGCAACGGGCGTCGGGAATGATGCCGAGGCGGTGTAGCCTCTGCCGTGTGGGAAGGACGTCCCATGCCCGTTTCCAGATGAAGTATTGCACTTAATGGGGGGCGTCCTGGCCGAGTGCGGCAATTTGCCGTTTATCTCGCCTCGCGCGGCGCTTGTCTTCATCGTGGAGCTGGTTGGCTGTGAAGGTCTCGGTCAGTCTGGCTGGCGGGTCTGAGTCTATCTCACAGTTAGGGGCTTCCCGGGTGAGCATACGCATTGTCGCCGCTGCCGCCTTGTAAAAGTGGGAGGGCGACTCAGCGAACGGACCGCGGTGACTGCCTGCGTCAAGCCAGCTGTTACGAACGCTTGCCCATCAATGGAGCAGGTTCCTGCCGGCATACGCGCTTGCCTTTGCCAAATTTCGGGCAGTCTTGAAAGCAAGGATTTTTCCCGTGGTCTGAGCTTGGGGAAGGCTGAGTCCACCATCGCTTGTTGAGAGTTGCAGGAGGTGGCGCCTGACGGGTGGGGGCTTGCTTTCCCACATGAACGCGGTGATGCTCTTGTTAAGGGCGCTGGCGATTCTAGAGGGCATGACGGCAATACGGGAAACGTGGGAGGCGAGTGCGCACACGCTCGTCTTGACCGCAATGGCTTTGTCTCGCAAGTGAGCTCGTGGAGTTCACTTGCAAGACAAAGCCATTGCGAGACAAAACGAGAACCGCTCTATGAGGAGCTGTGCCCTGCTCAGTACTCTCGACCACGTGGATGTCGCCACGCCCTTGCAGGTGAATAAGACCGCCAGCACCTTCACCGTCGAGACTGCCTTAATTGACTCGATGACATCGGCAGGAAAGGGGCCGAAGAGTAAGGCCTTGCTCTTCGCTTCGTTGAGTGCTGCTCCAGATGCCGCGGCCTAGGCGCTAAATACCTGGCGGAATCGCGCGAGGCTGCGTGCGTCTCTCAGAAAGAGAGAGATATCGTCTGCGAAGGCAAGGGTTTTAAGCTCTTCCTGGCCTGTTAGGGGCAGGCCCCTATTGAGGCCGTCACAGGCGACTGATGTGATCAGTGGCTCGATTGAGCAGAAGAATAGGGTTGGGCCTAGGGGGCACCTTGCCTGATCCCTCTTGTGTATGCAAAGGGTGTCGTCGTGGTGCCATTAGCCACTACGCAGCACTGCAGATGCGTGTATATTTGCGCTATGACCGCGACAAACTCCGGCGGGAGGCAAAACTCGCGTAGCACTTCCAGCAGGTACGAGTGTCTCACCCTATCAAAAGCCTTCGCCTGATCGAGGGACAAGAAGGCCACCGCGATGTGTTTACAGGAGATGAACTCGAATATATCTCTTGTCAGGGTCAGATTGGCGTACATTGAGCGCCCTGGGACGGCGCAGGACTGGTGCGGGGCTATCATGTCGGTCAGGAAGATCTTCAGTCTGAAGTTCAAGATGGACGCCACGATCTTGTAGTCCACGTTTAGTAGAGTACTCGGGCGCCATGATGACGGGTCGTTTCGGGAGCACCGTCTTTCAGGATCAGGACGATACGCCCTGCACCGAAGGAGGCTGGCTTGACTCGCTTCCCAATTACCGTATTGACGACGTTAAGAAGAGGGTCGTCCAGGACGTCGAAAAAAGTTTTAAAGAACCCCGCAGACAGGCCGTCTGTTCCCGGCGCTGCGTTTGGGGGCATCGACGCAATTGCCAGGCGGACCTCTCCGAGCGATGCCGGGGCGCACAGGGTCACACATGCATCAGCCTCCAAACGTTGCAGGCTCCGGCAAAGGTCATTGACAAGGGGCGGGTCTGGGCGCGATTCCGCCGGGTGAGGTTCGCTGAAAGCTAGCCTGAAGTGGTCGAGAAATATGGCTACTATTTCAGCTAGGTCTGATGTAGTTGAGCCATCAGGGCTCAGCGCTTCCGTGATGCGCAGGAACCCGTTCCCGCTGATCTCGAACAGGTCGACCTCCGGTAAGTTTCCCGAGGCAGCGCATACTGTACGGGCTTCCCGGTTGGTCATTCTGAGGATTCGGTCGTACTGGACCTGAAGCGAGTGAAGGTAGTCTCGGGTGCAAGCAGTGAGGGCGTCGGCACTTTGAACGAAACGCATTCTTCGTAGGATTTCGTTCAAGCGCGCTGTGTTGCGTTTTTTCATTGCGCTACCTTCTTGCTGCAGGAGATCCCTCCACATCGACTTCAGGTCATTCCATGCCTCCGGGGACTCGCAGGGGGAAGCTAGGAGTGTTGCCTCCAGGCGGGCCTTCAAGCTATTGATGCTTTCATTGTCTTCCAGGATCACCGGGTCAAGGCGCCAAGCGGTGTCCCGCCGTCGAGGTCCCGGCTGCGCCTTCACTGTATTAACCACCGGGGCGTGGTCCGACAGTTTCTCCAGGCTGCCCGGTAAAGCAATTACCTCGCACGAGTCAAGCAAAGGGAGGAATGCGTCGGGAAGGTAGATGCGGTCCAGCCGACTTCCCGTGACTCTCGAGGTCCTCGTCGGCACGAAGACGTCCCGTGAAAATGAACCCAGGCGTCCGACAGCTTGAGGTGGCGGAGGATCTTTAGTAGCTCCCTAGCATGATAAGCTGAACCGCCGCGCCCCGGGCCCCTGATGTACTTCGTAGTGTCGATGACACAGTTGAAGTCACCGAGGACTACGTGGGGAAGGGGTTCGAGCAGGTATTCATGCAATTCCCGAAAGAAGCGGTTTGTATCATTGCGCGTCACGGGTGCATAGAGGTTGACAACGCGGAGATTCCGTCCGTCGATGAAAATGTCGAGAAGGAGGATGCGTCCGTCAGCTCCGAAAGTGCAATGCGCCTTTCCAGTCACCGGCCGGAAATGAACACGACGCCGACGCCACATGACTTTGCGTTTGTTAAAGAAAATAACCCCTCCACTTGGCAGGTGGGGCGGAAACGGGACACATCAAGTGGGGTCCGGAAGTTCGCCTCTTGGACGAATAGCAGGTCGATGCCCTGGGTTTTCGCGTATGAAATCACCGTGCTTTGCTTGACGAAATTGCGAAAGCCGCGCATGTTCCACGTGGCGATGCGGAGGGGCGCCATCAGGTATCGCGGCCGGGCACAAGTGCGAGGTTAATGGCGCGGGTGAGGGCACAAGCGTTTGCTGCTACACAGGTAAGGGGGAGCATTAGCAACGAGAGGAGAGCAAGAAGGAAAGGCGCATCGAAAAAAAAGGGGGGGGGGGAGCTGCGCAGCCGGCGAGGGCGCGGGGCAGCGCATACAGGGAACTTGAAGGCGGCAGGTTCGGCTAAAGACGAAGGGCAGACGAGCTGCCTCTCAGCGAAAAAAAAACAGAATACAGGGAGCCAGAGGAATGTAACAAACTAAGCAGGAGCAGACGACGCGAGCTGCGTCACCGCAAAACACAGAGGGAAGCCAGGTGGAACCAGAGAAATGAAAAAAAAAACCATGCCCGGCACATAAGACGCGAACAGCGTCTGCTCACTCCCGGCGCAAAGGCGCGGCGCGTCCGAGGCGCGCAAGCAACCCCCCCCCCCCACCCCGACGCCGCATAGCGCCGAAACGCCGGCAGTCTATTCGGTTGTTTCACCGCCATCCCCGGGGGACCCCCTTGGACGCGGCGTTCTTTCCCAAACTCGGGGTCTTCGCCTTCGGCAGGGCGTCGCTGTCGCTGCTGCTAACTTCAAGACCCGTCCGCCGCTGCCTCGCCTCACGAGTGGGGTAACCCTGACGGGAGTCGCGCTGCGGCTCGTCTCCCTGACGACGACGCGAGCAAGACCTCGGCTCGCGTCCCGCGTCGCGACTTGAGGCCCGCGCGCCCGAATCGCGACCAGCCCCGTCTCCGCGGCGACGACACAAGCGCGAGCGAGATCTCCGCTCGCGGCCAGACGCCAGGTGAACCTCGGGCGGGTCCGGTCGCCGGCCCTTGTGGGGCACAACTCGCTCGGGTAAGGGTCTGACGACGCGCGGTCGTTGACTTCATGCAGCCCATAGTGCCCGCGGCTCACGATGGGCCTGTCATCCATGGCCGGGGCTTGCGTAAGCGCTCCGAAATCCTGTGCCGTGGCAGGGGCCAGCACGTTGGCCGGCACGTCGGAGACGGGGTGGCTTGTCTCCTCTTGCTCAGGAGGCGCCGGGGACGCGTTTTCTAAGGCAGCCAAAGGCGGCCAGTCCTCTGCGCTCGATAGGCTTGCGGGTGTCGTAAGGGACGCCGATCGCGTCGGGCCCGTCTCGGTATCAGTTGTGTCTGTGCCAGAGGACGCCGTCGCCGAAACAACGGAGGCAGACGCACCACGCGTCTCTTCCTTGACACCTGAAGACGCCGCACTGCTGCTTGCGCTCGAGTCTGATTCCCCGTCGCGACGCCAAGAGAGGGGGCCCTTTGCGGTCGCGCGGGGCGCGGATTTAGGCGTGAGGACCTGAAGGCGCAAAGGGGACCCACCCGACCTCGGCGAAGGGGCGCCGGATGGCTGGATAGGTGCTGCATTGGCGACCGCCGTACCGCGGGCAGCGGCCGCGTAGGAGCGCCTGCGGAAACACTCTCGCGTCCCGTGACGGCCCCCGCAACGCGAGCACTTGGCTGTGCAGTCCTCTGTGTCGTGGCCGAAGACTCTACAACGCTTGCAAAACTCGGCCGTGCACGCGGTCGCCATGTGCCCGACCTCGCCGCAGCGCGCACATACCCGACGCATGCCTATATATTCGCACATTACTTTGTGCTCCGCAATCGTTATGAAGTTGGGGACAGGGCGACGTATCTCAATTTTCACAAGACGCACCCCGTTCAACTTGGTCTGGCGAGTGGCTAAGGTGGCGAACGAAATGCCCTTCACCTTACCAAACTGGGCTAAGGCATTACTGAGGGTCTCATCCGGCAGAAAACCGGGGAAGCGGTAGACGTTCACATACGTAACCGGCGGCCCGACGGCCTCTACCGGCACGTTAACTCCGGTAACTCTAAAGCCCTCTGCAGCCATTAGCTTCGTCGCTTGACCAGCGTTGCGGGTGCAAACAAGAAATTTTGCTCCCCCCATGTGCTGTAGCTTCAAAACACTATCATCTCCGGCTGTTTCTTGTATGCGTCTATTAAATCGTCCACAGAAACGTCGCCTTCGGGCGCTGAAAACATGAAACAATTCTCCCTCACCGGAAGTTCAACTGGCGTTGCCATACCGGTAGGTGGTTTCCGCAAGCCGCCGGGTCTGGCGAGGCTTGAGGGTGACTCGTTACGTGCAGCCGAGCAGCACACTGGTAGAACGCGGCTCAGCCGAGGCGGGGGCCGCGCAGGACTAGGTAGAGCCCGGTGGACCGCAGGAGGGCTGTGGGACGGTAGGCGTGGACCGGAACCTTGCGGCACCAGGGATAGGGCGAGCGGGCACCAGACAGGAGCCGGGAACCCGAGACGGCAGGCGTGCGCGCGGAGCGGCGCTGCCACAGGTACGACCGCTGGGATGAACTTCACAGGAACCGGGGGTCGACGCCAACGTGACGTGACCCCAGGTCTCGTAGGGAGGCTGAAAAGACGGCCACTCGAACTCCTGATCCTAGCCAAAAGGCCGAGAAGCGATGTAATTCATTCGCACGTAATTAAAATCCATTCTTTCACACCTCGTACTTAGTTCTGGCCAAAAGCCGTGCAAACAGTAGCAAAGCAATTCCGACGTCCACCCATGCACAACCAGCATTGTGCACCGATAGCGGCAGCGCTGGCTTGACGGCATTGCTTTTATCCCTAGTCCGCTTGAAGTTTCTTGTTTCGCTTAAAAACATGTTAAAACTGAAACCTTCTTTTTCCCAGAGGTCGAAGCCACGCGTGCTTGCTTGCATGCGTACTCTCGAATGCGCCCATGACGTCACAAATGTTTGCCGGTGAACATTATCTGGCATGTCGCGAGGGATGCTACAGAACTTGTTTTAAAGACTGATGCATAGTGTACATGTCCAACTTGTGCACCAAAGCCTGGAAGAAAAAAAAAGAAAGAAAAAAATGACTGTGAAAAATGTGACTACGTCACCCATCCAACATGGCTTCTACGCTGGCTGCCCAAGCAACGCCTCTGCAACGACGCCCACAATCATCAGCAAAAAGGTGGTGCCTTTGGCTGCTTCAGCGCGCTAAACGTATGCCTTGCAAGTTCCGACGTGGCGGAACACCGCAACGAAGTCGACGAAGGTCCTGCCGTGCAAGGCAGACCCGGGGATGCGTGCGAAACATCTACCGCATGCGTTGTGAAGCCGGTGAATGAAGCGTCATGTGGCAGAGGGTGACGGAACGTGAGTGTGAGACATGCCGCTGCGATGTCGTTCAAACGTTCAACGGGCCGGCAGGCTCTGCCTGTCGTGGTCGAAAACGTCCAAGTTTTGCTGATTCCGAGGGGTAGGAGTGCTACGATGGCGTGAACGAGGCGCTGGTGCGGCGCTCCGTCGATCGTGCCGGACGGACATGAGGCGGCAGAAGGCGGTCGTCAAGTGGTCGCGGAAATCAGTGGAGAAGTACTCGCCTGCGCTTTTCGTCGAAGACTCGCGACAGACGGTCTTCGGGAGACACGGGTGGTTGCACAAATACGACCGTGCTTCAACGTGCAGCCATATTCGTGGATGATCTCGACCCATTACGATAGCATCGTCACTGCGCTCGCTGGTGTTGCTTCTTTTTGTTGACCTTCACTTGTGGCTCACACGCACTGTGGGGAATTGGCTGGTTTGTTGTTCTGCTTCTTCGAATTCTACATACTCGGCTTAGTGAAGCTGTGAGGAGTGACGAGTGGGTACAGAGGCAAAGCACAGCAACGCGCGCCCGGGGCGTTATCTCACGCGTCCTGGGTTCCACGGTACTTCAGGTACGTGCGTGGTGCGTCCGTACGTCTAGTGCGCGATTTTCTTGGAACTTGCAGCAACTGGCAATTCCATTGAGGGGAGCGTGCGAGGATGTTTGTTGTAATTAACGAGAGCCAACGGTGGATGAGCTGGTATGAGATGGTGTTGAGAAATGTAGTGTGTGATCAACAAGGCGATGCCCGCCGTGGTGGTCTAGTGGCCGTAAGGTACTCGGCTGCTGACCCGCAGGTTGTGGGATTGAATCCCGGCCGCGGCGGCTGCATTTTCCTGTGCTCAGATTAGGGTGCACGTTAAAGAACCCCAGGTGGTCGAAATTTCCGGAGCCCTTCATTACGGCTTCTCTCATAGTCATATGGCGGTGTTGGGACGTCAAACCCCACATATCATCATATCGTCATCAAGGTGATGGCTGAGGGCGCCAACGAACTACAGTCACCGCTGGCAGAAGCTGGGACCCAGGTCATTGGACTTAGAAAAGGCACATCGGAGCTTTGCCGCTCCACCGTACAGCAGTTGTGTTCGGGGTGGGTCCCGTGGCGTTCTTTGCGATTTTAGTTTGTGATGGGCATTAATGTAGATGCGTAGACGTGGCGAGAGCACGCGTCTTCAGGTTAAGACGTCGAATGAAGATGTGAAGTAAAAACGCCTTCGCTTTCCACTGCAACTGTAAACAGAAACACCAACACCCATTTTCTAGAAGCTGTTTTATTTTTCGTTCCGAAACGGGTGAATTCAAAAAGCGCAAATTGCTTGACACATACATACACACTTTTACACACATACATACACATCGCACATACATACACATCGTATACACACTTCTAGCTTTCCTCCGAAACAGTAATAATAAATTACTCAATAGTTTTATTAATATGAGTAGAGATGTTAAAAAAATAAAAA
Organism: Rhipicephalus annulatus; assembly: GCA_013436015.1. NCBI lineage: Eukaryota > Metazoa > Arthropoda > Arachnida > Ixodida > Ixodidae > Rhipicephalus > Rhipicephalus annulatus. Next base: position 115,773 of record WOVY01006275.1, on the reverse strand, counting down.
AAAACTTGAAGTATGTACTTGTGAAAGTAACCAAAAAAGAGGAGGCCCTACAATTATGACATTTCCACAGAAACATTTATTTTCCCAGAGCAATCGTAAGTGTAAACACAGCAAGCGCATTACCCGCACGCGAATACCGCGTCAGCCGGGGAGGTGTGACGCCACCGTCTCGGACACTCGGCGCACCCACGCTGTTTACCCCGATATCATTGGTATATCTGGACACTCTTTCTATCATTGAACTTATCGTCGAACTCACCCCCGCAGGGGTGAGTGGGCCGATCCCGGAGGTAGTGCGATACCGGGCCAACTCGTGGCGGAGGTGAAGCAAGCTTCAAGCAGTCCGCCGCATCACAAAAATAAGTTTAATATCTTGGATCCAAATAGGATCCGTATCAGATATTAAGTTGATAAAAACAGAGTGGAAATTTTATTATGTTTCAGACAATGCATGGGATGTCTTGAATTAGCCGGACGACATCGTATTGTTCCTGTACATGGCACCCGGATAGCTAGTTGTAAGCCGGACACGGATGGTGGTACCGAGGACGCCAGGGTGTTGGTCATCGCAGGAACTGCCGGAAGAGCAGCGGCTTAGTCAGGGCACCTGGTAGATGGTAAGCGATGTGGCGACGTAGTATGGTAGGTCTTGCCTTGGTCGGCGGTGGTCTAGCTGCGTCCATGTCCCACGTGCGCGTGGTAGATGGCGCGGGACGCTGCCACCACCTCGCTCACGGAGAGTTTCTTCATTAGACGCAGGTAGCTGCGGGAGCAAAGGCGCAGGAGGACGCGGTCGTTGGCCGGGTCCCAAGCGCTGAGAGCCCCGACGATGACGGCTGCCACCGTTACTCTCTGGTAGCGGCGACGCAGGTAGTCGGCGACGGGTTGGTAGCGTGCGACCTTGTCGTTTCGCGTGTTGGTAAAGGCCTCCGGTGTATTCTTGAACGGGCAAGCCACGTCGATCACCAGGGCCTCCTCCCCGCGAACCAGGACAAGGTCAGTACGCAGTCCGGTGTCGCCGACCGGCCGGTTCTCGTACGCTACGGTGTAGCCGCGGGCAGCGGCCGTGCGAAGGCGCGAGACCACCGCGTTGTGCCGTGCCTGAGACATGGCGCTATGCGTCATGCAGTGGCAAAGCACGTGCGGTAGCGTCTCCCTCGCGTAGCCGCAGACCCGGCAACGCTGGTCTCTATCAGTAGGGCCCCACATGACGGCTCCATTCAGGGGTAGCAGGTTAAGGCGCGCTCGGTGGATAAATCGCCAGTCGGCGAAGTGCGTGAATGCTCCTGTGGAGATGAAGTGTGAGCTCGCACGATCCGCCGAGACGAAGGCCATCACCTTTCCCTGGTTCGGTTGGTCATGGAGGGCGTTGTCCCGGACGTGGGCCAGCACATCTCGCAGCGTCCGCATGACCCGGTTCCGCTGTGTTGAAGGTAGCGTCGCGTCGCCGCAGGTGATGGTGACGTGGTCCGGCCGCAGGGACCACGAGACTTGTAGCCTTCAGGACGCCTTACGAGCCTCGGTCCACACGCTGCGCAGCTGGGTTGCCGGCCTTGAGTGGAAGACCTGTCGGTCGCCAGAGAGGTACGCCTCCACCTCGAAACGGGTAGCTTCCCATCCGAGGCGGGTGGAGGCGATCTCGTAAGCGTCGGACAGGGCGAGATCCCGCAACGACTGGTCTGAAGTCGTCAGGAGCTTAAAAGCGGAGTCGATACGACAGATGTCGTATAACTCCGCTGCCACCGGTATCGCTACTGCTCCTCCGGAGGCGCTCCCGTAGACGTAGTGTGTCGAGGCGTTCACCGGTAGGTACAGTGTTCGTTTGACCATGGGCCTGATGGCAAGGTCCAACCGGTGCCAGTACTGTTTTGGTCAGGGCGCCGCACCTCATGGAGAAGTTGAGGGCGGGGAACACAAATGTCTTGAGGGTGTCAATACGCTGCCAGGGGGCTAGAAGGGACGAAAAAATTGCCGTGGCGTTGAGAATGGCGTCCTCAATGACATTGGTCCCCGCTCGCTGTGGAAGGTGGAAACCTACCGGGCGTCCGAGGTAGCGGAGTGGCTCGGAGTCGCTCAAAGCTGTGACCGGGACGCCTGAGACCTGAACACGGTTGGCCGCATTGCGACGGGGGTGACGCCGCTGAGGTGCAAGGTCGTACACTTGCGGAGAAGAGCAGGACAGTCGGCCAGGGGCGTCAGGTCGTCGGCATAGGCGAGGATATTGTGATCGTCGCCCGTGCCTTGGACGCCTCGAACCACGGGGTCTATGACCAGGTTGAAGAGCAACCCGCTGAGCGGGCAGCCCTGGCGTAGACCCGAGTGGATGATGACCGGATCTTTTGTGCCCTCTGCAGCAACGATGACAGTCTGGTTGTCACGCTAAAGGTCCTCGATGAGGGCGGTGAACGTCTCCCCAGCACCGGAACCACGGAGGGCGTGCAAGAGGGCTTGGTGAGGAACGGAGCCGTAGGCGTTTGCGAAGTCCAGGAGGGCCACGCAAAACTCCGTGCCACCAGCTCTGGCTGCGTCCATGCGGTGCTGAAAGATATAATTCAGTTCGAAAACGCCGTCATACGGGAGGAAACCTTTCTGGCACTTTGACAAGACCTAGTGATCCATGATCCAGACTTGCAGGCGCGACGCAAGACCCTTGGCGTACAGCTTGGAGGCAGTACAGCCGAGTGCGATGGGGCGCCAGTTGCCCGGAACAGAGGGATCTACTTGCTTGCAGATGAGAACCGTGCGTGACGTTCGCCATGAGTCCGGGGTGCGACGGTGGTGAACGCAGGCGTTGAACAGGGCAGACAGAAAGCGGGCCTCCGGGTCTACGGACCTCCAGTGCTGGTACGTCAGTCTGTCGGGTCCGGGAGCCGTGTTCTCCGATTTCCGGAGCCGGAGGAGATGTTCGTCTGCCGAGAACGACGCCATGTCGACCGGAACAGGAGCCGCTGGTCGTTGAAACAACGCTGACGTGTCTGCCGTGCGAGGTGACCAAGTGGAGGCCCAATGGTCCTGGATGTCTCGTATAGGGATGGTACAGGACCGTGTGGGACCCTCCATGATCAGGCGCACGGCCCGTCGGCGGTTCCTGCGGTAGAGACGCTGGATCTCTGTCGCATTGTCGGGGTTGACGTCTCGAGCAGGGCGTCCCGGTGCTGATGGAGGGAGGCGGACAGCCTCCGCAGCCAGAGCAACAGCCTGAGACCATGCCTGCTCACACGTCGCCCATGAGTCTGGCGTTGGGACTGAACGGAGCGTGGCTCGCAAGACGCGGACCTGCTTCGCAAGCAGCATGGTGCGGTCCGGTGGCATCTCCATTGTCGGTGCTTCCATAGGAGTGTTGTGTGCACCGTCGTCTGCTTCATCTGCGCCAGTGTCTTCCAACCGCTCGGAAAGGGAAGGGGATGAGGAGGAGCAGGAATTGGTCGACAGAGGGCGGCGGTCGACGACGGTGCCGGCAGCTGGGACACTCTGTTCGTCCACCGGCTCGTTGGCCGATGCGTCGTCGGAGTCGTCGGTACCGGGGACGTCGGCAAGCTCCGTGGACTTCCGTGAGGAAGCCCTCGAAGAAGACGACGTGGAGCCGGGACCGGTACGGCGACGAGAAGACGAGCCGGGCGTGGATGAGACCTCGCCAGTCGTGCACTGGGGACCAGGATCTGGTGGCACGGACGGTGGCGTTCCGGGAACCGAAGGCGATTGCCGAGGTGTGGAAGAGCCGGAGCCAGAAGTTGGGGAGGAGTGGCCCGGCATAGTAGACGCCTCGGAACTTGACACCGACGGAGAACTGGTTGCCGTACTGCTGGAGGCCGACCCGGTACTGGAAGATGGCGTCGATGTGGAAGAATGGCCTCCACGACGTCTTCGAGACCGGGAAACGGTTGCTTGGGTTAGTAATTCTGGTGCTGCTCGGCAAGTTGTACCGGAAGGAGCTGGGCCGGGGCGTGGTGTGGTCTCTGTGCCAGAGGAACTGGAGGTAGTCGCCGTAGGCTGCCGTGGGTTGCGAAGAGGTACAAATGAAGTGGACTCCTCTTGCGCATGCCGTGCCATGGTGTGTCGGGCTAGGAGCGCTCGCAGTTGAAGCTCTTCGGGCAATACCGGCAGGGGTGGTAAGGCTCGTTCGAGGCAGGACCCGGGCAGTCGTGGCGGGTGGACAGCGAATTCAACCGGGCATCACAGGCGACGCACCGGTAGAGACGCCCCGTTGGCCGAACCCCGTGTTTCTGCTCCATGTGGGACCGCCACGCGGACAGTCGGAGCGAGACTGATGTGCGGGCTTGGCAGCCCACGCAACAAGGATAAGGACAATGAAGGATCCCAGGCACCGGCAGGTACACTGCCATGATGCCCTGGTGAATGACGGGCGGTCGGGAGCGAGGAGGGCCCGACGCTGCCACTGAAACGCCAGTAGACGCGGGGGTGCCAGGACGAGACCGCTGGGCCGGCGGCGGTGCCGGTGTGCTCATCCCCGAAGGGGGAGCGGGACGCCGCCGACGGCTACCGGATCCTGGGAAGAGCGGCTCGATGGACACGGCAGGTGGTCGGCTAGGGGTAGGCATGGCCTGGCAGGGACTTCTCCAGGACCTCGTGGACGGACGTCCGGGCAGGAAGGCCGGGGCGAGGACGACGACGTCGGCGAAGTGGTCACGATGACCAGGGTCCGTTAGTGTCACCAGCAGGCATTGGCGACCGGACCGGGAGTGGCAGGCAAGAAAAGGCTCGTAGACTCTCACCACTCCTGAAGGGTGTCTTCTCCCGCTGGCTGGACTGGAACGGCTGGTCGGTCAGTGTCCACGTCCCCGTGGCTTTATGCCCGGGCCAGTAGGCTCGGACGACGACGGCGATGAAGTGGTCACGAAGACCGGGGCCCGTGAGTGTCGTCAGCAGGCATTGACGACCGTGCCGGGAGTGGCAGGCAAGACAAGGCTCGTGGACTCTTACCACTCCCGGAGGGCGTCTGCTCCTGCTGGTGGGCCCGCCGCGTCGGTAGATGGCCGGAAACTCATTCGATGGCACAGCAGGGCCGAGGAACCAGGTGGACCCAGGTACAGCGTAGCTCCGTGCGACCAGGAGGGGGATCTTCCAGGGCGGCCGGCTCCCTGGGAGGGACCATTCTCGTTCTTTGGCTGTAAAGATCAAAGTGGGAGATCCACGTTGAGGACGTCGGCACTTTGATCTTAGCCAAAAGGCCGAGAACGGTACACAGAGAGAAATGTATTAGTCCCTTAACAAATTGGGGAATACACTGATGCTTACTGTTCAACATAATACTCAGCCGACAATTCAGCTGGTTACAGGGGTGAGATAAAGTGAACATAAATAAACGGCGTTATAAATACAGAAGATGGACACCTACAACACTAGAGGACGTCATTGGTAAACAAGGTAGTACTAAATTTTATTTGTTAACTAACTTTTTTTTATAATTTAAGAACAAAGACGTAGACGATCATACATATGTGCAATACATAAAACAAGAATACACATTGTTATATACAAACAACTATATACATATATACATGACAAATTTCTACCGCACGGTGGCCTTGAAAATGGCCGCGGTTAAGACTACGCCGTCAGGCGCTGCGTATCATGTAACATGCGACAACTCTAAGCTACGTGATATGCGCTTCTTCGGCATACATACAAGCCGCGAAAGTTGAGTGCCCGTAGGCGCTAAACAACGAGAGCGAGAGGTGGCTTCATAATGCCGGGATGCAGAAAGGGGGGGTCCGCGAGTTGCGGCGCAAAAAACTAAAGAGGCAGGGAGGGGCCCGTTAGTAAGGAATTATTGGGGCGACAAGTTTGCCGTCCCGCAGGAAAAAAAAATCTGGTGTGCCAACGGCGGAGAAACGTTTCCTCGCCGCTGGCTTCAAGTTTCTCTGAAAGATGCGCCCACAGCATTCTCCTGATTCGACTGATAGCGGGGTACGCCGCCCTCACCGGTTTCTTCTTCGCTTCGGCTAGTGATCGCCGTTGCCAAATCACGAAGAGGGTGATGGCAAAGACGAGTTTCGCGAAGGTGCCTCTATTGCGCCTGTGATGTGGAGGGGGCCGAATGCCAAAGGAGTGCGCGGTCATGCGCCACACGGGTCGCGCAGACACGCAGTCGAACAGCGCGTGGTTTAAGGACTCCGTTTTCTGGCAGTTCGGGCAACGGGCGTCGGGAACGATGCCGAGGGGGTGTAGTCTCTGCCTCGTGGGAAGGACGTCCCATGCTCGTTTACAGATGAAGTCTTGCACTTTACGGGGGGCGTCGTGGCCGAGTGCGGCGATTTCCCGTGTCGCTCGCTTCACGCGGCGCCTGTTTTTATCGTGGAACTGGTTGGCTGTGAGGGTCTCGATCAGTCTGGCTGGCGGGTCTGAGTCTATCTCACAGCCAGGGGCTTCGCGGGTGAGCATACGCATTGTCGCCGCTGCCGCCATGTAAATGGAGAGGTTGACTCAGCGAACGGACCACGGTGACTGCCTGCTTCAAGCCAGCTGTTACGAACGCTTGCCCAATAAAGGAGCAGGTTCTTGCCGGCAAACGCGCTTGCCTTCGCCAAGGTTCGGGTGGTCTTGAGAGCAAGGATTTTGCCAGTGGTCTGAGCATAGGGAAGCCTGAGACCACCATCGCTTGGGGAGAGTTGCAGAAGGTGACGCCTAACGGGTGGGGGATTGCCTTCCTACATGGACACGGTGATGCTCTTGTTAAGGGCGCTGGCGATTCTATAGGGCATGACGGCGATACGGGAAACGTGGGAGGCGAGTGCGCACACGCTCGTCTTGACCGCGATGGCCTTGTCACGCAAGGTGAGCTCGTGTAGTTTGGCCCGCTCTATGAGGAGCTATGCCCTGCTCAGTACTCTCGACCACGTGGATGTCGCCACGCCCTCGCAGGTGAATAGGACCCCCAGCACCTTCACCGTCGAGACTGCCTCAATCGGCTCTATGACCTCGACAGGAAAGGGCTGAAGAGTAAGGCCTTGCTCTTCGCTTCGTTTAGTGCTGCTCCAGATGCCGCGGCGTGGGCGCTAAATACCTGGCGGAATCGCGCGAGGCTGCGTGCGTCTCTCAGAAAGAGAGAGATATCGTCTGCGAAGGCAAGGATTTTAAGCTCCTCCTGGCCTGTTAGAGGCAGGCCCTTAATGAGGCCATCACAGGCGACTGAGGTGATCAGCGGCTCGATTGAGCAGACGAATAGGCTTGGGCCTAGGGGGAACCCTTGCCTAGTCCCTCTAGTGTAAGCAAAGGGGGTCGTCGTGGTGCCGTTAACCACTACGCAGCACTGCAGATCCGTGTATATCTGCGCTATGACCGGGTCAAAGTCCGGCGAGAGACCAAACTCGCGGAACCCTTCCAGCAGGTACGTGTGTCTCACCCTGTCAAAAGCCTTTGCCTGATCGAGGGACAGGAAGGCCCCCGCGATGCGTTTGCAGGAGGCGAACTCGAATACATCTCTTGTCAGTGTGAGACTGACGTACATTGAGCGCCCTGGGACGGCGCAGGACTGGTGCGGGGCGATCATGTCCGGCAGGAAGATCTTCAGCCTCGAGTTCAAGATGGACGCCACGATCTTAGATAGATTTGTGGGGTTTAACGTCCCAAAACCACCATATGATTATGAGAGACGCCGTAGTGGAGGGCTCCGGAAATTTCTACCACCTGGGGTTCTTTAACGTGCACCCAAATCTGAGCACACGGGCCTGCAACATTTGACGCCACGATCTTGTAGTCCACGTTTAGCAGAGTGATCGGGCGCCATGATGACGGGTCGTTTGAGGGCGCGCCGTCTTTGAGGATCAGGACAATACGCCCCACACCGAAGGAGGCTGGCTAAGCTCGCTTCCCAATTACCGTGTTGATGATGTGGAGAAGAGGGTCGCCCAGGACCTTAAAAAACGTCATGTTGAACTCCGCAGTCAGACCATCTGTGCTCGGTGCTGCGTTTGGAGGCATCGACGCGATAGCCCGGCGGACTTCGTCGAGCGAGGCTGGGGCGCACAGGGTCACACACTCGTCAGCTTCCAAACGTTGCAGGTTCCGGCATAGGTCTCTAATAAGGGCCGGGTCTGAGTGCGATTCCGCCGGGTCAGGTTCGCTGAAAGCTAGCCTGAAGTGGTCGAGAAACGCGGCCTCTATTTAAGCTGGGTCTGACGTAGTTGTGCCTTCAGGGCGGAGCGCTTCCATGATGCGCTGGGACCCATTCCCGTTGATCTCGCAGGTCAACCTCTGGTAGGTCTCCCGAGGCAGCGCGTGCTGTACGGGCTTCCCGGGTGGTCGTTTTGAGGATTCGGTCGTGCTGAACGTGAAGCGAGTGAAGGTAGTCTCGGGTGCAAGCAGTAAGGACGTCGGCGCTTTGAATGATGAGCATTCTTCGTAGAATTTCGTTCAAGCGGGCTGTGTTGCGTTTTTTTCTTGCGCTACCTTTCTGCAGCTACACAAAGGGAAGTTTATTGAACTTCAGACGAAAACGACAGGTACATCGATATGCTTTTAACAGAAAATGCATATACAGTTTCGAAACGGGTTATATGTACACAGGTGCACATTTACACGAACGGAATATAAATGTGATGCGTAACCTATGTACATGTTTACAATCATGTACTTCAATTAATTGGGAAAGAAAACACCTTTGAATCGGTGTGTTGATCATAAGTGTTATACAGGGTGGTGGGGCTTAGGGGTAGGTGCGGTATCTATATACATATGTACATGCGTAATATAGTTACAAGCATCAAACTAAGAGGCGGGTACCAAAAGGAATTCTCAGTGTATATACTCATACACTTAACAAAGCTCTGTGGCGGAAAACAGGTGGGGGCTTATTTACATATATACAGTGAACAGCGACGCCTTGATGCCTACAAGCGGGGCTAGCGGCTCTACACAACGTCACGAAAGGTTCATCGCCAGGATACAAATCTCTTCATGAACACAGGCGTTAGAGTCGTGTGTCTGGGGAGAGTGGCGAGGGGGGTAACCATGGTTGGGAGCCACATATGTGTCGCTCTTGAGTTGAACGACGCCCAAAATCGAGAGCGGTTAGTAGCTGACGATGGGAGTGACCAGCTTGCCCTCTCTCACGAAGAATAATTTCGTGTGCCAGCGGCGGAGAAACATCTCCTCTCCGCTGGCCTCCAGTTATCGGGAGAGGAGCTCCCACACCAGCCTTCTTATACGTGCGACGGCGGGTGGCGCCGCCCGAACCGGCTGTCACCGCGCTTCCGCAAGCGAGCGACGTTGCCACATTACAAAAAGGGTGCAGGCGGTCACAAGCGGTGCAAACGCTCCCTTGTGGCGTTTATGGCCTGGTGGGGGGCGGATTCCAAAGCAATGCGCAACCATACGCCAGACAGGCCGAGCGGACGAACATTCAAGCAATGGGTGCTTTTGTGTTTCTGGCTCCCGGCAGTTTGGGCAGCGGTCGTCGGGCACAATGCCTAGTCTCTTCAAGCGTTGTCTAGTGGGGAAGACCTCTCACGCCTTCTTCCAAAGAAAATCCTGAATTTCACCGGGTAGCAGGCTATGCAGCAGGGAAAGGTCGCGCCTAGCTTGCTCCGCTCGTTGCCGGTCCTCGTCGCTCAGCTGGCTTGCCGTGAGTGCCTCCACTATGCGGGCCGGCTGCTCCGCGTCGGGGTCGCGATTCGGCAGTTCCTTGCGCAGCATGCGTGCCGTCGCTGCTGCCACCTTGTAAAAGAGCGAGGGCGATTTGGCGTGCGGGCCGGAGTGTCGACCGGCATCCAGCCAACTGTTTGTCGGGCCGCTCCAATAGAGCAGCAGGCCTCTCCCGACATAGTCACCTGCTTGCGCCACCTTGCGAGCCGTCTTCAAGGCGAGCACTTTGCTCGAGGTGAGCGCGTGCGGAAGGCCTCTTAGTCCTCCCTGCTTCACCTCCAGCTGGAGGAGGGTTCGTTTTACAGGGGGTGGTGTCCTGCCCCACAGCAGTTCATTCGCTAACATTCCTAGTTGAGTAGCAACCCGCGCCGGCATCACCGTCACCCTGCTCACATAGGAGGCCAAAGCAAAAACGCTTGTCTTCATAGCAACAGCTTTTTCACGCAGGGTCATGTTGAGCAGTTTTGCGCGCTCGGTAAGCTGTGCAGCCCTGTCTATGACGCGCGCCCGGGTTGAAGCGTCGTTGCCTTCTCGGGTAAAATAGACACCGAGAACCTTGACCGTGCTGACCGGTTCTATATCGCCCAAAGCTTCAGGAGGAAACAGACCGAAGAGCAGGGCTCAGCTTTTCCTCTCCCCGCAGGGGCGCCTGCGCAAGTAGGCGTTTGGTGTGTAGCGACACCACGGACCCGAGCTAACAAGGGAGTTTCTACTCCCTCCCACGCCTAGCCGTGCGTGGCTTTGCCGTGTCCGGGGAAGAGGAAATCCTGGGGGTTGAGCCGACGCTAGGTGATTGGACCTTTAAGGCCCCCCGGCAGAGGCAACACACCCCTTTGGCCCCGGCTTCACGTAGACGGCACCCCTGGGCTGACCCACCCAGGGGAAATCGGCAGTCGCCTTTTCCTATCTCTTTCTGCCTACATCTTTGTCTTTATCTGTCGCTATCTATCTGTCCTGTCTTCTACTCTCTTCTGTTTACTTCCAATTTTTCCTGGCGGCAAGGGTTAACCTTGTGTGGCTATCCAAACTAGGGTAAACCATATTGGGTTATAGTAACTGCGTACTGCTGGCGTTGCGCAGACATGCCCACATGCTCTGCCACGTCCCCTTGTTGGACTCCATGGTGGGTGGTAGGCGCCGTTACCGAAAAATCCACATTTTCCCATGGGATCCCCGACCCCCTCGCTAACTGATCGTGCCTCGAAAAGGGTACGCACCGACGCAACTTTACTACTTTGGCGTAAAAACAGAGAAACTTTCCCAAAATACCATGTCCTTCACTGCGAACAATCGTCTATAAAAGCTAGAGCAATCTCACCTTTCCTTGTAGCCAAGTGCTTGAGAGAGACTATTGGAACTGGTTATAAGGCCACGAAGATGGCAAGTGGTGATCTGCTTCTTGAATTAAAAGACAAAGAACAGTACAATAAACTCTCGCACCTTGTAGCCTTTGGTAACATCCCCGTCTCGGTGAGCGCACATCGTACGATGAATACAGTGAAGGGCGTGGTATCGGACGAAGATTTGATGACGCTGAGTGAAGAAGAGCTTCTTGGTGGATGGAAGGACCAAGGTGTGATACATGTCCAGCGCATCAAAATCACACGTAACAACAATGAAATAGCAACAAAGCACTTGATACTCACCTTCAATTCAACCACTTTACCTGAAACTCTCGAAACTGGCGTTGTAAAAGTCCATGTCCGACCTTTCATTCCAAACCCGAGAAGTTGTTTCAAATGCCAGCGATTTGGTCATGCATCCCAGAGCTGCCGAGGGCAGCTGATCTGTGCTAAGTGTGGCACAACCGGCCACAGTGCTGATGAATGTAGACATGATGAGGTCCTCTGTGCTAACTGCGAAGGTAGTCACCCCGCATACTCCAGAGCGTGCCCAGCCTGGAAAAAAGAAAAAGAAATAATAGCTATAAAAGTAAAGGAAAATATCACATTCAGGGAAGCAAGACAACGGATGTCGTTAACATTGGCACTAAAAACACCTTTCGCCGAAGTGGTGCAACGAGGGGCGGCACCACAAAGGCCCTTGGCAAATTCCCGGACCGCGCCGAGCGTGTCGAGGCCAACGCCACAAGCCCCTACGGCTGGAGCAGCCAGCGCTGCCCTGCCCACATTCACCCTGTCCACACCAGTGGCCTCTACAAGCTCTGGCAGCAGCCAGGGCAATCACGAGGCCAAGGGGGCTTCATCAACCCCCAGCTCGGTGGGGACAAATACTTCGTCGATCGAGGCGAAGTCTAAGCGACGCACAGATCGCTCTTTAGAGCGGGTGTCCAGTGCCTCGCAAGAGGATATGGACACCAGTTCAAGCCAAACGGCGCAGGAAGCGCCGAAGGAGCGGCGAGCTTCGCTCGACCGCCCCAAAAAGAACAGAACGCCGATTACAGGGCCTGACAAAGGCCCTGTAAAATGAGTTATTCCCCGTCTTCTTTGCACATAGCACTTTTTCCTTTTTTATTTACACAATGGACAAAATCATACAGTGGAACGTAAGGAGAATGCTTAGAAATTTAGATGACATCCAAGAGCTTCTGTGTAAGTTTAACGCGAAAGTGCTATGTGTGCAAGAAACGCACTTAACTGCTAAGCACAAGGACTTTCTACGACAATATATTATTTTCCGAAAAGGCCGGGAGGATCCTGTCGTATCATCTGGCGGTGTAGCCATTATATTCGATTGTAGTATAGCATGCCAGCATTTGAAGCTCCAAACGGCCCTGGAAGCAGTGGCCATTCGAGCTGTACTTTTTACCAAACTCATTACCATATGTTCTGTGTACATACCACCGCATCAACAGCTACACAGACGTGATCTGGAATCATTAATAGATGAACTCCCAGAGCCATTTCTGGTTCTAGGTGTGATTTTAATGCACACAATGTCCTGTGGGGCGATGCTCACTGTGATGCGCGAGGACGTCTCATTGAGCAGCTCCTTTTCTCTTCTAGTTTATGTCTTTTAAATATGAAGGAGCCTACATATTTTAGCCTTGCAAACAACACATACTCCTCCATAGATTTTAGCATTTCATCACCGTCCCTTTTACCTGTTTTTAAGTGGAACGTTCTTAAAAACCCTTATGGGAGTGATCACTTCCCAATCATCCTGAGTGTGCCGAACAAAGATCAACTACCCCCGCAGGTTCCTCGATGGAAGAGTGACTCAGCTGACTGGGAAGGGTATAGAACTCTTACACACATGACATGGACTGAGCTGTCTGCCCTGACCATAGATGACGCTGTCACGTATTTTACAACTTTTATACTTGATGCCGCATCTAAATGTATTGCCAAAACGAGTGGCATGTGTTCTAAACGGCGAGTCCCATGGTGGAACGACGCATGCAGGAAAGCGCGGACAACTCAGAACAAATCATGGGCGTTGCTTCGCGATTCCCCTACAGCAGAAAACCTGGAAAATTTCAAGCGGGTCAAATCGCAGGCAAAGAGAACGCGTCGACAAGCTAGACGAGAGAGCTGGACAAAGTTTATATCGAGTATCAACTCGTACAGAGACGAGGGAAAAGTGTGGAATAAGATAAAGAAAATTAAGGGCCAACAAACGTATTCTCTTCCACTAGTTAATAACCTCGGTGAAAGCTTGGAGGATCAAGCCAACTTTCTTGGCACACATTTCGAACACATATTGAGCTCCTCAAACTACTCCGAATCCTTTCAGAATTACAAGGCACGAACAGAAAAACAAAAGTTAGAAAGTCCGCAAGAAATGAGGCATATAATGCACCATTCTGCTTAGCAGAACTGCGAACAGCACTCAGCTGCTGTAATACATCTACCCCAGGTTCTGACAACGTAATGTACGCGACGCTGAAGGAACTACCCTCCGAAACTAAAGAAACCCTCCTCTCTTTTTATAATCACATATGGTTTTCGGGTGTGATCCCCTCCTCCTGGAAGGAGGCTGTTATAATTCCAATTTTGAAGTAGGGAAAAGATCCCTCTACTGTATCAAGTTACAGACCTATAGCGTTAACAAGCTGCCTCTGCAAGCTATTTGAAAAAATGATTAATTGCCGCTTACTCCACTACTTAGAAACAAACAAATTGCTCGACCCATACCAATGTGGGTTTCGAGAGGGTAGATCCACCACCGACCATCTGGTGCGTACCGAGGCACAGATCCGAGACGCTTTCGCCCACAAACAATACTTCCTCTCTGTGTTTCTCAATATCGAGAAGGCCTACGACACAACATGGCGTTTCGGCATATTAAGAGACTTGTCTCACCTGGGTGTGCGCGGTAGAATGCTTTCCATAATCGAGAGTTACTTGTCCAATCGGAAATTCCGTGTCCCGGTGGGCAGTATTATCTCCCAAACATTTGTGCAAGAAACGGGAGTACCACAAGGTGGTGTACTTAGTCGTACACTTTTTATTATCAAAATGAATTCCTTGCACCCGTTCATCCCCCTTAACATGTTCTATTCCACATATGTCGATGACGTCCAGCTTGGCTTTAAGTCATGCAACCTAGCAATGTGTGAGCGGTAGGTTCAGTTAGGTTTAAACAAGGTGTCCAAATGGGCAGAGGAAAACGGATTCCGGCTGAACCCAGAAAAAAGTACCTGTGTCTTGTTCTCCCGAAAGAGAGGCGTGTACTCAGAACCTGACATTGAGCTGAACGGTCAACGTCTGTCTGTCAATGCGGAGCATAAATTCTTGGGCTTATTCTTAGACAACAAGTTGACCTTCGTACCGCACATCAAGTATTTAAAAACAAAATGTTTAAAAGCCATGAATGTTATAAAAGTGCTGCCACGTACTATGTGGGGTAGTGATAGGCAATGCCTCATGAACCTCTATAAAAGCCTCATTCGCACCCGCTTAGATTATGGGGCCATTGTCTATGGGTCTGCTACTCAAAGTGCCTTGAAGATGCTGGACCCCGTGTACCATTTGGGCATCCGCCTTTCTATGGGTGCTTTTCGCACCAGCCCCGTAGAAAGCCTTTATGTTGAGTCAAATGAGTGGTCGCTTCATCTGCAAAGAACCTACATGTCCTTTGTATACTTCCTTAAGGTGAAAGCACACAAGAGGCACCCCTCATACTCTACTATTAATGACTTGTCGAGCTCCATTCTTTTTCAAAACAGGCCTTCAATGAGGCAGTCCTTCTCAGTTCGCCTGAACGGTCTAGCTGAGGACACTGGAGTGTCACTCGAACACAGTTTAATGGCTCCTGTAGCATACCCGCCACCGTGGCAGTGGCAGACTATAGACTGCGATGTGTCTTTTCTAGAGGTTACAAAACATGCGCCCAATGCCCATATCCGAACATATTTTCTGGAACTTCAACACAAATACACCCGTCCTGAGTTTTTTACAGATGCCTTTAAGTCTAACTCCTCTGTGTCCTACGCTGCTGTTGGCCCTTCCTTTTCGGATGCTGGCCCTCTACATCCAGGCACAAGTATCTTCACAGCGGAAGCTTACGCGATACTTGTGGCAGCTAAACACATTAAACAATTACAAATACAAAAAGCAGTAATTTATACAGACTCCATCAGTGTGGTAACGGCTCTGCACAGTCTTAAAAAACAAAAAAACCCTGTCCTTGTCTCACTTTACTCCATATTTTGCACACTCCACACACTCAACCAACATGTTGCGGTGTGCTGGGTGCCAGGGCACCGTGAGATCCAAGGCAACGTGAGGGCGGATCAGCTCGCTGCATCCGTCCACAAAAACACTGCCCCTACACCCATATCAATCCCGGTCCTTGATCTGAAGCACTCTCTCAAACGAAACCTCAGGGACTACTGGCAGAGCAAGTGGGATACACACACACAAAACAAACTACACGTTATCAAGCCACACCTTGGCCACTGGCCACCAGTATCAAAATCACGTCTAACAGAGGTAACACTAACAAGACTTAGGATAGGACACATATACACGACACACACACATCTTTTGTCCGGTGGTGACCCACCATTGTGTGATAAATGTGGTGAGGCATTAACAGTTCTTCACGTTTTAGTTCAATGTAAACATTTAGACACTCTAAGAAGACAACACTTCCCACTGTCCTACCGACAACATATACCTTTACACCCTGCAATGTTCGTCGGTAGGGAACCGCTTTTTAGTCACAAATCATTATTAGCGTTTTTAAAGGAAATTCATAATTTTCATATCATATATCCGGGCATACCGTAGCACGACCTCTCTAGAGAAGTTTTTGCTGCGGTGGCTACACAGGAAAGCACTTGCCTCACGGCCCTTGCACGCAAGGGTACTAACGCGTGAGGTACTTGTGCTAATGCCATACATGTCCACCATCGTTTTTCATTATCACCAGCTTTTGTCACCTATTCACACCATGCACACCTTTCACGGCATAGTCATGATTTTATTACTTGTATGTTTTTACCCGCTTTACTGCGAGGAATTTTATGGCCCTTATACAGCCGCTAATCACAACCATTGTCCACATTCCTGTCTCATGAACTGGCGCTCTTTGGCCATCAAATGGCCCTTGCGCCAAAAACACCATATATCATCATCATCATCATCATCATCAGCTTTTCCTCTCATTTAGCTCGGCTCCTGACGTCTTGGCGTACAGCTTGAATACGCTGCGAAAGCGGTCAAGGCTTCGCGCGTCCTTGAGGAAGAGGGATATGTCATCGGCAAACGCCAAGACTCTGATCTCTCCGGTACCGGTCATTGGCAGGCCTCGGATGCACTCGTCGCTGGCCAAGGTTGTCAGTAGGGGCTCGATCGGGAGCGCGAACAACGTTGGGCCCAAGGGGCACCCTTGTCTGATGCCTCTCGTGTACCGAAAAAAGGCTGTCGTCCTGCCGTTCACCGCGACGCAATCGCGCAGGTCAGAGTACAGGAGCTCGATGGCAGCCACAAACTCCTGCGGGAGCCCGAATCGGCGAAGCACTTCAAAGAGGTACGTGTGCCTAACCCTGTCAAATACCTTGGCTTGGTCGAGGAACAGGAAGGCACCCGTGACTCGCTTTAGAACCGCGTATTCGAAGACGTCTCTGGTGGCCATAAGATTTGCAAACATAGATCAACCTGGCACGGCGCAGGCCTGGTGGGGGGCAATCAGATCTGGCAAGAAAGTCCTCAGTCTGGTGTTGAGTATGGACGCCACGATCTTGTAGTCTACATTAAGGAGAACGGGCGCCATGATGACAGTTCGCTTGAAGGTGCACCGTCCTTGAGGATAAGGGCTATGCGCCTTGTGCTGGAAGAGTCGGGTTTTATGTGCTGCTGAAGGAGGACCGCGTTGACCATGGCCAGGAGCGGGGCACACAGGACATCGAAGAAGGTCACGTAGAAACTGGCCGTGAGGCCGTCAGTACCTGGAGCCAAATTCGGCGGCATGGCTCGGATGGCTGTGCGGAGTTTCTTCTCTGTTGCTGCGCCGCACAAGACTGTGCACTCGTCTTCGGAGAGTCGAGGTAGGTGCGAACACAATATGTCCATGAGAGTTGCCTCTGGAGAAGGGTCGCATGAGTCCGGCTCGTGGAAGACAGTCTCAAAGTAGTCTCGAAACACCGTTTCAATCTCGGCGGGGTCCGAGGTGAGGCTGCCATCGGGACGTTGCACCTCTACGATTCGCAGGGAGCCGTTTCCTCGTGCTTCAGTTAAAGCTGGTCCCGCTGGTTCCCCAACAGGGGTCCGTTGTTCACGTGGGTTGCACACGTATTCCCGGAAGAGACGATCGTGCTGAACTTGCAGCGAGTGGAGGTAGTCGCGCGTGGATGCCGTGAGGTTGTCCGTGCTCTGTACTATCCGCATGCGGCGGAGTATCTCGTTCATTTGTCTTGTGATGCGCTTCTTCCTCACGCTGCCTTATTCTTGCAGGAATGCTCTCCATCTCTCTTTCAAGTCGTTCCATACAGCTGGGCTAGTGCAGGGGGTAGCCTCGATCGTCTCCTCCAAATACGCGGATATTCTCGGAGCACTCGTACGGTCTTGGATGAGTGCCGGATTGAGGCACCAGGCTTAATTTCTCTGGTGATGGCCAGGTGTCCCCCTCACTGTTGTTACCAACGGGAGGTGATCCGTTCTGTCCGAAAGCACTTCGGGGAGGGCGAGGACTTCGCACGCCATGATGGATTGGACAAGGCGTTTGGTGACATAGGCTCGGTCGAGTCTGCTGGCCGTGGTCCGCGAGGTTCGAGTGGGGACGAACTTGTGGCCGTGTGCGTGTACCCATGCGTCCGTGAGCCGCAGGTGCCGGAGGATCTTCACCAGCTCTTTGGCGTGGTAGGTCGAGCCCCCTTGACCCGGGCCCCGGATGTCTCTTGTGGAGTCCACGACACAGTTAAAGTCTCCGAGAACGACATAAGGGACGGGCTCAAGCAGGTAGCCGTGCAGCTCCTTAAAGTAGGTATTTGTGTCCGATCTGGTCACCGGCGCATAAACGTTCACAAAGCGCACCTTGGACCCGTCGACAAAGACGTCGAGCACAAGCATGTACCCATTGGCTCTGAAAACACAATGCGACTTTCGCCGGAACCTGTCCGTGACGAACACGACACCAACGCCGCGAGCCCTCGCGGATGTTAAAGAAAAAAAGCCGTCAACTTGGCAGTTGCGCCTGAATAAGGTAACATCAAGCGGGGAGCGAAAGTTGGTCTCCTGCAGAAAGAGGACGTCGATGCCCTTAGTTCGAGCGAACGTCACTACAGCGGTCTGTTTATTCCTGTCGCGAAAGCCGCGAATGTTTAATGTGGCGAACCGCGGCGTGGCCTTGATCCGTCAGTTGGAGCGCCGTGTCTCGCTTGGGGGGAGAAGGAAGGACGAAGGACGAGATAACCAGGCGAGTTGGGCATCAGCGAAGCGCGGGCGAGGAGGAGCAAGGAGGATGCTGCACCATGAAGGAGAGGACCCAGCCAGGTGAGAGTGGAACAGCGGAGGGCGAGGGGAGTGGGCAAGCGGAGTGCGAGGCGAGGCGGGAGAGCGGAGGGCGGCGAAGCCGTCGGAGCAGGCGCGCCGCTTCGTTCTTCGAGTAGCCTTCTCAGGACTTGGGCGGTGGCTCCCGTTTGCTCCCACCCGCTTGCTCAAGCTTCTGGGACTTCGCAGGGGGCGGAGCGTCACTGTCACTGCTTTGGCCTACCAGTTTTGATCTGCGCTGCCGGGCGTCCTTGCTAGCGGTCCTCTCGTCTACGTCGCGCTTGTCGTCGCCAGGGCGTCTTCGCGAGCGTGAGCGTGACCGCTGCTCGAGGCCGTGGAGCGACTGGCCCGTCCTCGCATCAGACTTCCGGCTTAACCGTGCATCTGGGGCGGGGGAGGGACAAGTCGGGGTGGGGTTCTTGCGCTTGCCATCCTCAGGTAGCACGTAGTACCCTTTGCTCTTGATGGGCAGTTCGTTCTGAGCGGGGTTTCGGGGATGGCCCTCCAGGTCTTGGGAAGTAACTAGCGCTAGCACGTTGGCCGGCGTTGGCGGGATAGAGGAGGGGACCCTTCCCTGTTCAGTGACGTCATCGGCAGGCGCCTTTTTTACCGGTGACGAAATAGCGTGGTCTGCCTGGTCCGACGGGAGTGCCAGCGGTGAAGGGGGGCGGACTGCGCGAAAGCAGTATCCGAGAAGCTGGCCTCTGTTTCGGAAGGCGCGGCGGTAACCTCCTCGCTCGTCTCACTCTTCTCTCTCTCGCTGGCAGGTGGATCCGCCTCGCTGCTGCTAGTAGGCGAGTCTGTGTTTATGGCGTCGTCGCTTCGCTCCCTCGCTGCCGTGCTGGGCTTGGTCTTAGGCGCAAGCACCTGAAGGCGCGATGTTGGCTTATCTGTCCGGGGCGATAGTGAGCCACTAGGTGGGACTAGGCTAGACGCGTGGTCGGAAGTCGAAGGGAAACCGCGGGCGGCCGACGCATAGGATCGCCTTTTGAAACATTCCCTCGTCCCGTGGTGACCCCCACAACGCTTACATTCGCTTGTACAGCCCTCGGTGTCATGCCCGAAAGTTCCGCGTCGCTTACAAAAAGGAGCGGAGCATGCCGTCGCCATGTGGCCCACTTCGCCGCAGCGTGAACAAACTCGCCTCATACCGCGGTACTCGAACATTACACGCTGCCCTGCGATAGTCGCAAAGTTTGGCACTGGTTTGCTCATCTCGATCTTTACCACCCTTACGCCGTTGAGCTTGTTTTGGCGTGTGGCCACAGTGGCGAACGATATGCCCCTCACTTTGCCGTACTGAGCTAGGGCGTTACTGAGTACCTCGTCGGACAAGTAGGCGGGGTACCGGTAGGCATTTACGTATGTGACCGGCGGCCCTACGGCCTCAACCGGTACGTTTTCGCCGTTAACCCGGAAGCCTTCAGCCACCATTAATCTTGTCGCCTTACTGGCGTTACGCGTCCAGACGATGAACCTAGCCCCGCCCATGTGCTGAAGGACAAGTACACTGTCATCCCCAGACACTAGTTCGATCGCGTCGATTAAATCATCGATCGATACGTCGCCTTCGGGCGCCGTGAACATGAAGCAATTCTCTCTCACCGGGAGGTCGGACGTCGACGCCATTCTGGTGCGCGATGCCGCTGGCTACCAGGAAGGCGTGGCTAGTAGAAACTGGTCTCGTGCAGGCTAGCTGCACACTGGTAGGACTGCGGCTCAGCCGAGGCGGGTGCTGCACGGGTACAGGAGGCGCCGGGTGTGTTGCAGGAGGACTCCGGGACGGCGGGCGTGGACCGGGGGCCTTGCTTCACCAGGCATGGGACGGGTGGGCACCGTACAGGGAGGTCCGAAGCACAGGGCGGCGGTTGCACGTGCGGGACGGCGATGCCGCGTAAGCTGACTTTGAAGACTTCAAACCCGGGGTCGACGTCAGCGTGACGTGACCCTGGGTCTCGCGCAATGGCGCAAAGAAACGGCTAGCTCGACAATTGGTCTAGCCAAAAGGCCGAGAAGCGGTGCAATTCATTAGCACGTAATTAAAATTCATTCTTTCACACCTCGTACATAGTTCTGGCCAACGACGTCCAGCCATTCACGAATGGGTGGACGTCAGAACGAATTCCGACGTCCACCCATTCACAACCAGCATTGTGCACCGATAGCAGCAGCACTGGCTTCACGGCATTGCCTTTATCCCTAGTCCGCTTGAAGTTTCTTGTCTCGCTTACAGACATGTTAAAACTGAAACCTTCTTTTTCCTGGAGGTTGAAGCCACGCGTGCTTGCTTGCATGCGTACTCTCGAATGCGCCCATGACGTCACACCAAATGCTTGCCGGTGAACATTATCAGGCATGTCGCGAGGGATGCTACAGCACTTGTTTTAAAGACTGATGCATAGTGTACATGTCCAACTTGATCACGAAAGCCTGGAAGGAAAAAAAGAAAGAAAAAAAATGACTGTGCAAAATGTGACTACGTCACCCATCCAACATGGCTTCTACGCTGGCTGCCTAAGCAACGCCTATGCAACGACGCCCACAATCATCGGCAAAAAGGTGGTGCCTTTGGCTGCTTTAGCGCGCTCAACGTGTACCATGCAAGTTCCGACGTGGCGGAACACCGCACCGAAGTCGACGAAGGTCCTGCCGTGAAAGGCAGACCCGGGGATGCGTGCGAAACGTCTACTGCGTGCGTTGTGAAGCCGGTGAATGAAGGGTCATGTGGCAGAGGGTGACGGAACGTGAGTGTGCGACATGCCGCGGTGATGTCGTTCAAGCGTTCAACGGGCCAGCAGGCTCTGCCTGTCGTGGTCGAAAACGTCCAAGTTTTGCTGATTCCGAGGGGTAGGAGTGCTATGGTTGCGTGTACGAGGCGCTGGTGCGGCGCTCCGTCGATCGTGCCGGACGGATATGAGGCGGTAGAAGGCGGTCGTCAAGTGGTCGCGGAAATCAGTGGAGAAGTACTCGCCTGCGCTTTTCGTCGAAGACTTGCGACAGACGGTCTTCGGGAGACACGGGTGGTTGCACAAATGCGACCGTGCGTCAACGTGCAGCCATATTCGTTGATTATTTCGCCCCATTACGATAGCTTCGTCACTGCGCTCGCTGGTGTTGCTTGTTTTTGTTGACCTTCACTTGTGGCTCACACCCACTGTGGGGGATTGGCTGGTTTGTTGTTCTGCTTCTTCGACTTCTACATACTCGGCTTAGTGAAGCTGTGAGGAGTGACGAGTGGGTACAGAGGCAAAGCACAGCAACGCGCGCCCGGGGCGTGATCTCACGCGTCCTGGGTTCCAAGGCGCTTCAGGTACGTGCGTGGTGCGTCCGTACGTCTAGTGCGCGATTTTCTTGGAACTTGCAGCAACTGGCAATTCTATTGAGGGGAGCGTGCGAGGATGTTTGTTGTAATTAACGAGAGCCAACGGTGGATGAGCTGGTATCAGATGGTTGTCAGAAAAGTCGTGTGTGGTCAACAAGGCGATGCCCGCCGTGGTGGTCAAGTGGCCGTAAGGTACTCGGCTGCTGACCCGCAGGTTGTGGGATCGAATCCCGGCCGCGGCGGCTGCATTTCCCTGTGCTCAGATTAGGGTGCACGTTAAAGAACCCCAGGTGGTCGAAATTTCCGGAGCCCTCCATTACGGCGTCTCTCATAATCATATGGTGCTTTTGGGACGTCAAACCCCACTGTGTTGAAAAAACATTGCCCCGGAGAGTGTGCGTCGTGCTCTGACGTAGAAGATCGGTGCTCGGGGTCGATTTATTTGTGATCGGCGTGCGGGACCAATTTAGAATTCCAGGTGCGTGGAGTTACCATGATGGTGATAGCGGTGAAATGATGAAGCTCGCCTATGGGCGTCCTCGTGCGCGTGCCTCGTGAAAAGCTCCCGAGCCACGGGGACAGCTCGGCTAACCCCAGAGAGCAGAGAGCAGGGATAAGTTTGGGCCACGCCCCGGCTGCTCGTTCTGACCCTCCGTGTCCGGGCCTCGTCTCGGCGTTGAATACCTTGGGTGCCTCCTGGACTGGGCATCGCCCGACTTCACCCCCACCTTAGTCTGAAGCAACGTTCGTCACGGCCAGCTGCTGTTCTGGTCTCGGAGCGAGACGCTGTCCCAGGTCTGTTCGCGGCAGTCGGTAGTACGCTGTTCTCGGTGGTGTACAGGCAAGCCCAGGCGTTGACCACCGTACTGGGATGCCCCTGGCGGTTATCTTCCAGACCGGGCCCCGCCTCAGTACGAACTCCGCAAGCACAAGGCATACCGCCTCCTGACTACCAGAGAGCTCAAGGTCAAGCGCAACGTTCACGCCCCAAGAGTAGAATGTGAGTGGACGAACAAGAACATTAACTCCCTTTCGCATAGGACAGTGAACGCGTGTATATATGTGTGAGTTTATGTTGTGTGCATCCCTTTGTCCGTCTTCCTGTATATAAAAGTCTCTCGTTGTCCTAGAACGTCCTCTGTCCTCATCTGGCTAACCTGTGCCCACAGTTGCCCACACCCACATATTGTTACGGGAGAATAACTTTACTTTATAAAACGAGGAATAAACTCGGTGGTGGACAAGATGGCGCCCAGTTGGCTCACAGATCTGACAACATCGTCCTCCTCTTTGTCTTCTTCGTCGTTCTCATCCTACCGTTACATGATTTCCCCGGCGGCTGGAGCACCGACCCGGTGCTAATCAGGAGGCACTGGAGTAATACGGTTTGAGTCGCGTAACATGCACTACGTCAGTGTGAGGGTGAATGATGGCGGGGTCCGTAGGGGTGATTTCGTATGTGACGTCAGTTACTTGGCGTAAGATACGGTAGGGACCTGAATAGCGTGGGAGTAACTTCTCCGAAAGTCCAACGCGGCGCGAGGGGAACCATAACAGAACGAGATCTCCGGGTGTGAAGTGGACGTCACGATGGCGGGCGTCGTATACGCTCTTCTGATTGTCCTGGGAGTCCAGTAAGCGTCGTCGAGCAACTTGGCGTGCCGCTTGGGCCTTCATTATTGCATCACGAGCGTACTGAGACTTGTCATTTAGTCCGGCCGGCAGGAGGGTGTCGAAAGGTAGCGCAGGGTCACGGCCGAACAACAGAAAAAAAGGAGAGAACCCAGCGGTGTCGTGTCTGGAAGAATTGTACGCGAATGTTACAAACGGTAACGTAGTGTCCCAGTCGCGGTGATCGGTGGAGACATACATGGAGAGCATGTCGGTGAGAGTGCGATTGAGGCGCTCCGTTAGACCATTTGTTTGTGGATGGTAAGCAGTCGAGAGCTTGTGTTTAGTGGCGCAGGAGCGGAGGAGGTCATCAACCACTTTGGAAAGGAAGTAGCTGCCTCGGTCGGTAAGGAGTTGTCGAGGGGCGCCATGATGTAAGATGACGTCCTCCAAAAGGAAATCGGCCACGTCAGTTGCACAGCTGGTTGGAAGGGCCCGTGTGATCGCGTATCGGGTAGCATAATCGGTTGCTACTGCAATCCACCGATTACCCGCAGCTGACGTAGGAAAAGGGCCAAGCAGGTCCACGCCAACACGGTAGAATGGGTCTCGTGGGATGTGCAGTGGCTGAAGACGTCCGGCCGGAGGGGCATTTGGTTTTTTCCGTCGTTGACAAGGGTCGCAGGCTGCAATATAACGGCAGACGTCGCGGTACATGCCAGGCCAGAAGAAGCGCCGGCGAACTCTGTCGTAGGTCCGTGACACGCCGAGGTGACCCGCTGTAGGTGCATCATGAAGCTGGGCGAGAACAGTGTGACGCAATTGAATGGGAACGACGAGTAGTCTTTCGGGGCCGTCAGGACGCATATTGCAACGGTACAATACACCATCATGTATTTCAAACATTCGAAGGGAAGGGTCGGGCCTCACCGATGTGAGCCTTCGGATAATACCGTCCAAGAAAGTATCCCGTCGCTGCTCGATTCCAATGTCATGAAACGCGGATAGAGAGAAAACGTCGACAGGAAGGGTGGTTTTAGAGGAGTCGCCGTCTGGAGGGTCGACAGGATACCGGGACAAGCAGTCCGCATCTTGATGCAGGCGGCCGGTTTTATACAGGACTGAGTAATCAAATTCTTGAAGGCGCAGCGCCCAACGGCCAAGACGGCCTGAAGGGTCTTTAAGGGACGAAAGCCAGCACAAGGCGTGGTGATCTGTGATTACTGTGAATGGCCGGCCGTACAAATAGGGACGAAATTTACCGACTGCCCAAACAAGTGCCAAACATTCCCGTTCAGTTATTGAATATTTTCTTTCAGCAGGCGAAAGAAGGCGGCTGGCATAAGCAACAACACGGTCTCGTCCTTGTTGTTTCTGGGCGAGGACTGCACCGATGCCATAGCCACTTGCGTCTGTACGAACTTCTGTTGGAGATGAGATATCAAAGTGGGCGAGGATAGGCGGAGACGTAAGCAGACACACTAGATTTTGAAACGCATCTGCTTGCTCAGGGCCCCAGATGAAGCCAGCGTCTTTTTGAGAAGTTGAGTGAGAGGGCGTGCTACGTCGGCGAAGTTTTTAACAAAGCGGCGGAAGTAAGAACAGAGGCCAACGAAACTGCGAACGTCTTTGGTACAGGTTGGTACAGGGAAATCTCTTACTGCGCGTATTTTATCTTGATCAGGGCGAACCCCTACAGAATCAACGAGATGTCCGAGGACAGAAATTTCACGACGGCCGAAGTGGCACTTTGCCGAATTGAGTTGCAGGCCCGCCTTACGAAAGACAGATAAGATTTTCGATAGCCTTTCAAGGTGCGTCGCAAAAGAAGGCGAAAAAACGATAACGTCGTCCAGGTAGCACAGGCAGATGGACCACTTGAAGCCGTGCAACAGAGCGTCCATCATACGTTCGAATGTGGCGGGCGCATTGCATAAACCGAATGGCATCACTTTAAACTCGTAAAGGCCGTCGGGAGTGATAAACGCCGTCTTCTCACGGTCCATGTCATCAACGGCAATCTGCCAGTACCCAGAGCGAAGGTCAATGGAGGAAAAATATTTTGCGCCGTGAAGGCAATCCAGGGCATCGTCTATGCGTGGTAAAGGGTAGACGTCCTTCTTCGTTATTTTGTTTAAATGGCGATAATCGACGCAAAATCTCCAGCTGTTGTCCTTCTTCTTTACAAGTACAACAGGGGACGCCCAGGGACTGCATGAAGGCTCGATGATATTCCGAGAAAGCATTTTGTCGACCTCCTGTTGGATGATGCGCCGCTCTGCATGGGAAACACGGTAGGGTCTCCGATGGATGGGACTCGTATCGCCTGTATCAATCCGGTGCTTAACAACGGACGTCTGGCCGAGTGGGCGGTCGCCAAGGTCGAAGATGTCCCAAAAAGATGCAAGCAGGGAACGCAGGTCGTTAGCTTGTTCTTTCGGCAAGTCGGGGGCAATCATCTTGGTTAACACACTTTGGTCTGATGGAGGAGTAGACGAAGTTTTTTCGGCACTCGGGATGCTGTCATAACTTAGAGTGCAAATATGGCACTCTGCCGCCGGCACGATCTCGGCTAGAGATATACCACGAGGGAGGACTTGTGTACATAGTGAAAAATTCACTAGGGGTAGGCAGGATGCATTGGCCGTAATAGTGACGACGGTGTGAGGAAACGCAACGTTGTGCGAAAGCAGGACGTCAACATTGGGGGACACAATATAAACACCGTCTGGGACAGGTGGAACAGGGGAGACGCCTATGTAAGCTACTGTTCGTTGAGGGAGACGCAGGTGTTCTGTAGAACAAAGCCGACTTGGAGGGCAACTTGGAGGATCAACAACATTAGGTAGAGCGAGTTGCACTATACCGGCAGAGCAGTCTATCAAGGCCGAATGTTCAGACAAAAAGTCTTGGCCCAAAATTATGTCATTAGGGCAGTGTTCTAAAACATAAAACAGAACTGATGTGTGGTGTCCGGCGACGCTGACGCGAGCTGAGCACACACCAATTACGGCGACTTTTCCACCATCGGCCGTTCGGACCACAGGAGTTGGGCCAGGAGTAAGGACTTTCTTCAGCCGTGCTCTAAGGTCAGCGTTCATGATAGGACACGTGTGCGCCAGTGTCAATGAGGGCTGTAGTAGGTACACCGTCGACGTCAACATTGATAAGGTTCTGATGTGCGGGCAAGGTCAGTAGAGGATTTTGGCATCGGGTCGGTATTGCAGCATCACCTCCAAGAGCTGCTCCCGTCAGTTTTCCGGAGGTGAACGCCGGAACGAGCTTGGGGACGGCGATCGGCGAGATGGGGGCGAGCGGGAGAAACGGCGTTGCGGCGAAGGGGAGCGGCTGGATCGGGGGCGCGAGGAATTCTCAGGCGTTAGCGGCTCTGTTTTCGGTGATGAGCGTGAATTCCAGGCAGGTGGGCGATGGGGCGGAGGGGTGAGGCCACGGAGCAGAGCTGGACCAAGCACGGCAGTGACGCGAAATGTGGCCTATACGACCGCAATTGAAGCATATCGGCCGGTCGTCTGGGGTGCGCCATACCGCCGGGTCGCGATAATGTGGGCTGGCAGAAAAACGTCGGTTGGGCGGAACAGTCACGGGTGGATTTGGTGGGGCGTAGTCTGGACGATGAATGGAGCAGACGTTTAAGCCGGCGTTGGCCAGTTCTTGCCTCACGACGGTCTGTATGAGAGAGACGGTGGCGTGATAGCTTTCGGAGTTGGGGGAGGCTGACACGAGTGGAGCTGCGGCTTCTATTTCCCGACGGACAATACGGACAACGTCACCGGGACTTTCCGTAGAAGGCAGGCGAGGGTCTTCGCATGTGGATGTTGCAGCCGTGTTTGGAAGCCGGGCAAACTGGTGGAGAACACGGCGGCTCTTCGCTTCTTCAAAGCGCCGGCATTCAGAAATAATGTCGTGGACCGTAGATGAATTCTTGAACACAAGAAGGTGAAAGGCGTCATCTGCTATGCCCTTAATAATATGGCCAACCTTATCGGCTTCGGACATCTGCGAGTCTACCTTGCGGCACAAAGCGAGCACGTCCTGAATGTACGTGAGGTATGATTCGGTGCACGTCTGAACTCGACGTGCGAGCTCGTTTTGGGCGGCGCGTTGACTTCCCACAGGCCTGCCAAATAGCTCCCGGAGCTTTTGCTTGCATAACTCCCAGCTAGTCAGTTCTTCCTCGTGCGTCTCGTACCAGACCTTTGCGGTACCTCTGAGATAAAAAATCACGTTGGCCAGCATGAGCGTTGGATCCCATCGCATACGTACACCCACTCGTTCGTATGACTTCAGCCAGGCTTCTACGTCAATGCCATCAGTGCCAGAAAAGGTACCTGGATCTCTCGGGGGCTCCAAGATGAGGGTTGACGGTCCAGTTGGAGAAAGCACGGACGTAGTTGGAGAAGGCACGGTAGTCGGGGAAGGGTCGGCATTGTTGACTTCAGTCGCCATGGGGGAGACCACTAGGCGCCCGCTACGAAGCTCCGTTTTGCGTGAAGTGAGTACCCCGCACCTCCCACCAATGATGTTACGGGGAAATAACTTTACTTTATAAAACGAGGAATAAACTCGGTGGTGGACAAGATGGCGCCCAGTTGGCTCACAGATCTGACAACATCGTCCTCCTCTTTGTCTTCTTCGTCGTTCTCATCCTACCGTTACAATATCATCGGCGTATATGGATAGGCACACCGACTTTGCAGAACCTTCACCAGACCAATGAGGGCCACATTGAACAATGTGGGGCTTAAAACACCTCCCGGAGGTACTCCGCAGTAAGTGTAATGTTGGGCAGTTGTACCCTCATATGTTTGTAGAAAGAAACCCCTGCCAGTTATATAATCTTTTATCCATTGAAACATTCGTCCACCAATGCCCATTGCTGCGAGAGAAGTGAGGATGGCATCGTAAGCTACATTATCATATGCACCCTTCACGTCAAGAAAGAGTGCTACTGATATGCGCTTGCGACTTTTTTCTTGTTGAACAAATGTCGATAAGTCAAGGACACAGTCAATGGAGGAGCGGCCCCGACGAAAGCCTGCCATGCAAGAAGGGTATTTGGTGTATCGTTCCAAGTACCACTCGAGACGAAATATAACCATTCTTTCCATCACTTTTCTGAGGCAGCTTGCGAGGGCAATAGGGCGATACGCTGTCAAGTCCAATGGTGATTTTCCTGATTTCAAAAGTGGTATTAATCGACTTATTTTCTATTCTCGAGGAACACTGCCGCTGAGCCAGGAGTTGTCGAAACATGTTAAAAGTTCTTTTCTGGCTTTCTGTCCAAGGTGTCCCAACGCACTATAAGTAATACCATCAGGACCTGGCGATGACATGCGCTTAGAAGCGACTAACGCACCTTCCAGTTCTTCCATGGTGAACGGAATGTCCATTTCTGGTAATCGCGTCTCAGGAACGATCACGGCGTCGATGCTCTCGTTCATAATATTCCCGGCAACTCTCGTGCAAAATTCTTAAGCCACCTCGAGTTCTGTTTTTTATGATGGAGTGCCAAAGCTTTAAAAGGGTGCCGTTGTTGTGGAGAGGAGCGGAGACCACGAACTGTTCTCCAGATATATGACAGAGATTTATGAGGGTCTAGAGATTCGCAGAATGCTTTCCAGCGTTCGCTCTCCAGTTTGTAAATTCGTCGTTGAATCTTTTTCTGGAGCCGCCTTGCTTCCCTCAGATCGTAAATTGATCTTGTGCGTCTGTATCGTCGTTCAGCACGCCTTCGTATAGCTCGTAATTTTTCCAGTTCGATGTCAAACTGTGTTACTTTAGACGAAAATGGTAATTTACATTTGGACGCTTGCATAGCTTCCGCTATGGTATTTTCCAGGTTGCAGGCGAGGCCTTCTTGGCAAGCGTTCTCAACACGCGATGCAAACATCGACCAGTCAGTGCCAATTGCAACACCGGAAGAGAAATTTTTTATGATACCATCGATCGTCACGTAGGTGGGTATGTGATCACTCCCATGAGTCTCAATGTCGCAGAACCACTTAACTTTGTGAGAGAAGCACCGTGACACCAATGTCAGGTCAAGGCAACTGCCATACGTGAGACCCCGCAGATATGTGGGGGTACCATTGTTCATGATGGAAAGGTCGTAATCGGAAGCGAATGTCACAATGTTCCGGCCCCTGGCATTCATCCTAGTGCTCCCCCCAAAGCATGTGATGGGCGTTGAAGTCACCGGTGATGATCCAAGGCCTATCGGTTCTCATTAGGATGTCTTTTAATCTGTCGCAATCAAATCGCGATGACGTAGATATATATCCACCAATATGCGTGAACGAAACTGCATTCTTCTTCACACGAAGACACACGTACTGATTGTCGCCATGAACTTAATGGGTGCGAAAGATAAGTCAAGTCTGTGCCAATGTAAACAATTGCTTTGCTTCGTTTTTCGCAAGCGGCTGAACAAAAAGCTTCATAACCGGACAATCTATAAGGCGTTGATACGTTTGGTTCACATATGACAAGTATAGGGAATTGATTGGCCCGAACAAATTGGCGAAAGTCCGAGATACGGGACTTCATGTCTCTGGCATTCCACTGAAAAATCGACGCACTTTTAACTTCAGTGCGGAAGATGAGATTTTGTTGAGCCATTGTGCTTATACGACGTTAGCAAGAACTAGATTCAGTGCATCCAGTATTTGCAGTGCACTCTTAGCAGACGGAGATTGTATGCTGCTCAGTAGCATGCGAATCGTGGCAATTAATGATTGCACGATTGCAGCCACTTGCCTGTCTTGGTTGGAAAGATCTCGAACTGGGACGATTGCAGTCACTTGCCTGTCTTGGTTGGAAAGATCTTGAACCGCGAGCGCGGACTGGCCGTCATGAAGCTCCTTCGGTTCGCTTGATGCTGCTTCTCTTTGAAGTGCAGGCCACTCTGTCGCAGTTATGGTACGCTCACTGGCTTTGTCCTTTACAGCCTTTCCCACGGCATGTGGTCTGGGAGGCAAAGGAGGTGGTACTGATGAGGGATCACGCAAACGTGTCGAGGAGGTAGCGGGCGTCCTCGAAGACCGACGTCGACGTGAACGACGCCTTCTGACTTTAGCTGCGGCTTCTCGATGAGATTAGTGATCGCGCACCATCTCCTTCAGGATGGCAATTACCTTCTGAATCCGCGGGCAGTCCTTCGATGTGGCTTCGTGGGATCCGTTGCAGTTAGCGCATTTCTTGACAGTTGCGACGCACTTATCCGCTGCATGGTGCTCGGCGCAGCGGTGGCATACCACCGAATTCTCGCAGACGCTGCTCACATGTCCAATTTTCATGCATTTACGGCACTGGAGAGGCTTTGGAATGAAAGGCCGCACAGTATGTCTGAAGTACCCCACCTTCACATGAGAGGGGAGTGATGTGTTCTTAAACGCAATCTTCACACAGCGAGACTCGCCTAGCTGGGTGACATCAACAATTGGAGTATCAGTTGTTGACTTGACAAGAAGTTGTAAGTCCTTATTGGAAATAGCGACATAAATGTCGTAGATCATGCCGGTTACTACATCACATCCCAAGGGAACATGAGAGCGCACCTGGTTGCCGTCCAAGTCAGTTACACTGCGCAGAACGCCCAACGCACTTGCGTGCAAAACGTCCACAGCCAGTATATTCTTTCTGGCGTTCACTTTTATGTCCGTGATCTCGTTTGGCACGAGCGTTTCCAGAGACCTCGACACAGACTGTCTGTTAAGGCGTTTCATGCTGACGGTAGGAAGTGCAGGTAGAAACAGGATGGTATAAATGTTCGATTTTGGCGCTTCACTTACAGTTTGAATAGTTGAGGATGAGTATGTCCTCATGTTCCTTCTCTTCGCCTTGCGGCTCAGCACAGGTTGGAAACCGTTATCTGAGAAGTCCTCACTGCTGAGATAGTAAGCATGAGTATCTTCACTGTCGCTGTCGCTCGCTTGTCCCATCCGCTTCCTGGAGGCGGCCGCCGCTGACGCCGCTGGTGCCGGCAGGCGCCCGGGGTGGTCTACATCTATCCCCTCCAAGGGAGCAACGAAAACTGATTAACAGACTTAAATTACAACTGAAATACGCCGGAGTCAGCAGAAGTAGCTCCTATTCAAAACACACTTCTTCGTCTTCCACCCCTAGACGAGGAGTTGTTAATTGCATAAAGAGAGAAAAATTCAAGGTGGTGCCTGCGCCCACAAAAAATTTCTGGCTACACCTCTACGCGGGACGATATTGTTGCGAGTTTTGCGTTTTTCTCACCTGTTACCAACACCCATGTTGTGTGCGTGGGTAATGACAAATATTCACACGTCACCTGGCCCGTTGACTTGTTGTTTATTCTGCCATCCCCGGCGTTTACGCTGTAGTCTACGAGTTCCAGTTAACCTGCGGGATGTGCATGTCGTTGCGTCAATAGCCGTTTAAAGTGGCATTCCGAAAACTGTTTCTATTATGCTAATGTTTCCATGCTAAGCACTGCAGAGCTTGCCTAAAAGACAGCAGGTACTGCGTACTTGCACGGTCCTTTGCTTCCTGTGGTTCTTTGTTCTTATAACAGCACTTGAACATTTCAAGAAACCAAAATTAGCTAACTTGCGCCACTATGTGTTCTTTCCAAAAAGAGGCACCTAACCCGTGGCTACCACTTATGAAAAGAATTAAGATTTTACAGAACACCTTCTCAATGACGGCGAAAAAAAATTTCATCGTGTAACATTTTTTTCTAAGCACGATAGACGCGAGCTATTCGAGGCACAAGTGATTATCACGTGATTGCGTCAGCTAAGTGTGAAGCGCAATATCTTGGTCAAGGAACGTCTGGTTTAATTGAATAGGTAATGGGGCCTGATTTGCTAATTAGCTCACGTTTTCTTTAACGCTCACACTGTGTCTGCGATCTTTCATTCAGCACAATTAAGTCAGCAGTAGACGCACTAGCAGTCTGCTCGCCATCTGTTGTCCGTGCTTTTAGCGCAGTTAGAACACTTTCCAGAATTTTAGAGTGTGTACACATCCACTTCCAATCCGAAGAATGTGCGAAATGAAGGCGGAACGTGTAGAAGCTTGCGTTTTAGTCCTGGTTGTTAATTTTATGCCAAGATAACTGCTTTTCCAAATACGAATGTGTAGGTAAATGTGTAATTCCTTCTAGTAAATAGGTACCATGGTTTTTTTTTCCGATTGACGAGATGAAGTGTGTTTACCATTCTTCTCAACGTAATATTGGACTGCGGGTGTTTACGTCATGTGGGATTCAAGTAAAGCTTAGTGCAGGAGAGCTCCAACACAAGTCTGAAAACCTTCACCCACCTTCCTTTAGCGTGTTGGGACAGGCGACAAGTCATTGGAATGCTGACGCGATCAAGAACCACGGCCTTTGATTGTGATGTCGTTCTCTTTACTTTTCAGCAGTTACTAAAGGCTGTGAAGTGGCAGCGCCAGCTCACCAATTGCGCTCTTTGTTACCAACGTCAGTGTGGCTACACAGATAAGGATACCCTTTTATCGAGAAACTCAAGATGCAATGGGCTCGAGTGGTTTAGATTGGCATCTATCAAGCGTGAAAGAGACCGGAGCTGTGCTTTTTGGGAAAATCGAAGGGTTGTTTTGTTCGGTCGCGTTGGAGTAGGGTTTGCGTGCGTGAGGTAGAAAAGAGATTGAAGTGAAGGGTGTTAAGGAAAGAGAGCTGAGTGTATTTCGAAACGGGTGATTTCCTCTCCGTAGCATTCGGAATTGCGGCGACCTAAGCTCGTTAGAGCACCGCTTTGTGAAACTGACTTTGTGAAGCCAGCGTCCCAGTCAGGTCGAAATTGAGTTTGACTGGAAAAAAACTTTCAAATAAGCAGTTAGTGTTCGTCGAAACAAAGACCCGGGCTTTGACACAATATATGGCGCTAGATGTTCAAGGAAACGGTGCGTAAGTGGGTGAGAGAGCGATAACGGAGAAGGACAAATCGAGCACTTTCATTTCGTGGGATACGAAGAGACGAAAGATAATGCTGTAAACAAGGCACTGCCCAGAAAAATGCAATCAAGTTAGGGAAGTGAAATCTACGAACTCGAATTCGAAACTTTGCGCTCACGCGTTCGATGCTCAACAAATTCAGCTATACGCCATAGTTGAACTTGTAGAGTGTCAGATGCGTCATACAGAGATGGTGAATTTTTATCTCATCGTCAAAAGTGGAGATTTCGCGCCATACTTAACCCTATTCAATTAACGCCATGATTACTATAATACAAGACAACCTTTAGGGATTCCATCTCTTTCAGCATGAATGTCCATTGGATTTATTTAGCAAAGGAACAAGCCCATCGTAGAAAAAATTCACCTTCTTTCGATAATTTTTCATAGTGTCACATTTGTTATACCACAAAGCCTGACTAAAAAGTGGAGTCTTTCTGCATTCGTTTTGTACAAAGGGTGTAGATTCAGGTGGTTCAGACGTATTGTACTTGTATTCCCTTCGTGGAAGCATGGGTGTGTAGTCTAGTGGAAAAGACACTTGCCTTCGGAGCATGAGCGTACGGGTTCAATTAACAGGACGTAAATATAAATCTGTCGTTTTATTTATGCTGAAGGCATTATTAGGTTTGACCAGCTGCTCGTAGCGCTGAAAGAAGTGAAGTAGCTCGGCCGCAAGGCCCTATGGGAGTGTGCGCTCTTTATGTAAGTACGTTTCTCTATAGTCATTGACCACCGGTAATCTAATCGTCGATAGAACGCACTGTCTTTCATAAGTCTGTGATCGAACGTTCCAATGTTATCACCGCTGCTCTCTTATGTTCGAAAATAAACTTCAGCAGCATCCTACGCGCCGCCTCTACAGAACATCTGAAAGGATCGTGAACCTCACCAAATGTGGTAGGGCGTCCTGCGCCGAGTGGTGCTAAAAGTTTTTTTTCTCAATAATAATGATTTTCTGCAGCTAAATGCCTCATAACCACTATACAGTTATGGGAGAGGCTGTAATGGGGGGGGGGGCTCCGGAAATTTCGATAACCTGGTGTTCTTAATCGTGCACTGTCGTCGCACTGTGCGTGGGCCTCTATCATTTCTCCTCCATCGAAATGCGACCGCCATGGCAGGGATCAGTTGCTTTTTGGCGGTGAAACCCGAATACGTATAAAAAGACGTAAGTACGCGTGGCGATAGTCAACGAGGAGACGTTGTAAGGAGAAATAAGCGTTGAAGACAGGTGCGAAAATAAAACGAATGCACGCCAACGGCTGAACACGATGAAGATTGCCATGACCGGGAAGCGACGAACTCAAGGTGGGTGAGTGTCAACAACGCTCTGGACTTGCCACCTGTGTCTCTCTTGACCGTAGAGAGAAAGAGAGAGAAACAACTTCATTTAGGTGAAAAAAAATCACACAGAATTGGCGATCAGGCCGTGCCTGGCCCCCACCTCCTGAGCTCGCTGTGTGGCCCGGAGCTGTACTTCTAGGCTCGTATCTCGGAGTACTCTTTCACAAGCCTCGGACGAGGGAGTGGTCATGAGATCAGGCGAGGTTGGATCCTCACTGAAGTCCCATAGTATATGATACAGGGAGGCGACGGAGCCACAATTTGAGCAACGCGGACTGAACAGATCAGGCTAAATGTGTGCGTATTCCCGTGGGCTCGGGAACGAGTTCGTTTGGAGGCGGCAACATGTGATTTCTTGTGGTTTCGTGAGTTTGGAATGCGGCGGTGGTTTTGTTCGACGTGTGAGGCGATAGTGCTGAGCAATTTCGTAATTGCTCAGCACTATCGCCGTACGTTCAATATACGAAGCACCCCAATAAAGACGATAGTCCTTCTTGGGGTGCTTCGAAGGAAACAGTCTGTCTGACTGTTTCTCCGCAATAACGATACCTCAAACGGCACTAAACGATACCCTAAACGACCAACCCCATCCGCAACGCCCACCAATATTGCTCTAGTTTCAACGTTCACGCTTGTGTGATTGTCAAATAAAAAGCAATAATTGCGCATATCTGATGCACATTAAGAGCACGCCAATATTTTGCATGTGTGTCTTTATACTAGAGAAGGCATACATAAGTAATTATAATGACCGTAGCGTATATAATGCTGCACTGACAATGCAACGTGATGCTCAAAAAGACAAGCGTTTCCAACGCCTTGCTAAGTCGACACTGTGTTGCCCCCTGCCCGTCGCTTTGCGTTCTACACCTTATCGCCTCTGAGACAGGCGTACACGCATTCCTTCGTTTTCGAAAATAAATGCCAGATAGCGCTCGTGTCTAACGTGCCTCGATGCGCTAGTTCGCCTCCGCCGCATGGATCGATACTCTCTAAGGGCTGGTACATGCTAGCGGCAAGCCTGCCGTAACGGCGCAGTGCCGTAGACAGGCGGCCGGAACCGCCCACAGGAGAGTTGTTCGATTAGCACAGCAAGCCCCTCCAAAAAATGGCAGCATATCCACTGGGTGAATGATAGCGAGTGGGGCGAAGCATGCGCCCGTCCATTCGTTCTTGCTTCCGTCCGTCCATGCGTCCGTCTGAATGACCGTCCATGCGTCCATCCGCCCGTCCGTGCATGCGTGTGTTCCTGCGTTCACACGTCCATCCGTGCGTTCGTCCCTGCGTTCGTCCATGCACCCGCCCCTGCGTCCGTCCATGCGTCCATCTGTCCGAGCAGCCATCCCTGCGTCCGTCGATGCATCTGCCTGTGTGTCCATTCGTCCATCTAGTCAACACTGCAAGTCCCACCATCTCGCATCTTTTCATTATATATTCCGCATATAGAAGCACCGCCATCCAGTGGACATTCCAAGGACTAAACGAGAGGTGGCACACGCACACTTCCTTGCTGCTTGCACTTCGTGTCTACTTCCCACCTTTAACCACCTCGAGTTCATGGTATATACTAGTTGACTGTAATCAAGGCACTTGGCCCAACGCTTGCTAAACCTTTCTAAAACCAAGGAGGTTACGCCCAGCGAGTATAACGTAGCAACGCTTTCTTGTCAGGTAGTGCTCAATGTATATGCCAATGGCTGCTAATGGGGAGTGAGAGGCAGGAGACTTCGGCTTTTAGTTAACGCGCACGCTGCAAATTTTCTATTGTTCAACAACGCACAGGAGAAATCTCCCACTGGAACCACCTTGCAGGTCAAAGCGTAAGGCTGCAGCTGTTACGCCGTACGACTACGACGAGGGGCGAACGGGTGCCGCTTTAGAGCGCTTGGCCCCTAAAAACATGGTTGCCCTTCTGAATGTAGTTGTCGACCGCCTCGAATCTATCAAGTGGCCGCCGTGCGCACTGCAGCTCGTAAGGTTCGATCTGATGCAGCCATTCAGTTTATACTCATATTATTTAGCTTCGACAACACAGTACTAGAATCGATTCGCCACCGTTTTTGCAAGTCATGATCAAATAATTGATTTAGGCTTAAGCAAGCCTTCTCATATCTCAGAGGGCATACATTACACGTTTGTCAGTTATGGCTAAGACTGGATAGCTGGCGCGACTTGTCCAAAAGCCTGCTTGGGAGATGTTATATTGAATTGCTGTGCACTTGTTTTAACTATCGGAGAGGCGAAAATACTCCAGTCACTGCTGGAACGTAGGCTAGGAACAACACGTACGACTTAGCATGAAAACCACGGAGCAAGAAGCAAGCCGATCGAAGTGTCCCGCGACAGACGCAGACGACGCGGAGAGGCAAAAGCAGACAATGCGGCTCATCCTTCTCGCTGCTCCGTCGCATGATTGATTACGTCATTCTCCAGCAAACGGCAAAAAAATAATGGGTCGGAGACCCATTTTTTGAACGGCGAAAAAATGGCAGACGTACGCGAAGGAAACAGCCACGCACGACTGCCTGAGAACTTCAAACGTCAAACGGTGAGGCATGTTTGCCGCTAGCGCGAACCGGCCGAAATGCAGCTCCTCCAAAATAAAATTCACCACTTTTATCGCACAGAACATCAAATGAATGTTTTGTTTGTTCTCTTCAGACGCAAGACTATTGTCTTTCGACGACGTTTCCAGTAAAACATGTGGATACAGGGCCATTTTTTTTTCTGAGCGTGCCTTATTGCTGATTGAAAGATGTCAGATTTGCATGGAGCAAAAAGCTGTGCGTGAAGGAATGATATAACGACAAGGGGAGGTTTAGCAGCCATAACTATTTTGTTGCACTGTTGATTCCTGTTTAATTATATCTGGGTCATCTAGTAGCTAGTCGAACTCAGTGTGAAGTATCGAAATAGCAAAATAATAAGTGAAAATGTCTAAGGCACGCCTTGTGTGTTACCTCATCAAACGCCAACGGGGTTCAAAATTGTGACGCTTCCCTGTCACTGTTTTTTTCGAGGATTGTGTTACGCCGAAGTCCGGGTATGCTTGCTTCGCCACGCTCGTTATTATTACTTTTGTCTCTCATACACGACGCTGTTGTTTGCTCGAGCCTGCTGCTGTACTGAAATCTGAGATGCATCTCATTTGCACAACTCCATGGCTGCAACCTCCTTTCAGCATTGAGAAACTTAGTGACGTATGAAATAATCACTTTGTTTGTTCGCTTTGCTGCATTCCGCAACAGGTTTCTCCATTCCTATATGAAAAATCCAAAACTTTTCACCGTTGACATTTTAAAAAGCAAAAAAAAACGGCATTGTTCATGATTGGAGTGTGCGTTTGGTCAAATTTGTCAGCAAGCTCACACTCATTAACTAATAATAAAGGGGACCGGAGTCTGGATGTTTATAGCTTCTTTCTAGTAAAACAGAAGTTTCGTTATCGCTCGTAAAGTGATGTATAGAAGCGAGTGTATAGAGAGTTGAATCAGCTTTTGCGTTAACTAGGCTTTGTTTGTTGGAAGCTGGTTGTTTATCTATAATCAGCCCCTGTAATTTTGTGTGATACCAAAAAATTGATGTATTTCTTTCGTTATCTGCATAAACTTCTACTTTTCACCTAGCTTACTTACCTAGATCTGTGCTAGAAATCAAAGGAAGACCCGCTATGTGTTTAGAAGAAACGTTTAATGATTCAGAGTACATTGTGTGTGTTTAGAAAAAGTAGGTAACGATTTAGAGTAGAGTTACGCTACTATGAGAGAGCTTAAAGCCGTCCCGTGGCTACGCTAATACAATCTAACAGATCTCAGGGTTTCTACTTCTGTGTGTTTAGAAAAAGTGGTACGCGATTTCAAGTGTGTTTAGAAAAAGTGTTAACGATTCAGAGTACTATAGGTACTCAACTATGGGAGAGCATAAAGCCGTCCCGGGGCCCTCCAGAATTAGCATGAAGCAACATTCTAGTGTGTTTAGAAAAAGTGGGTGTAACAATTTACAGTACTAAGTACTCTACATATCCATGGCTGTAGAACCTGCGGGAACGTTGTTCGATGTGTAAGTTTACGTAGAAGTGGTACGATCGTCACGTTCAAGAGCTTAATCGTCAAGAGCCCCCACAAGATCTCATGTTTTGAGACAGGGTATTTTTATGCAATACTAATTACAGAAATGCTTTAAAGTATGTTGAATGCGTTTAACAACCGTCATTAAATTAATGCAAAAATTTTTATATCACGAAGTTATGCCCCAGAACATTGAAATAACGAAAAAAGAATAAAGAAAGCCATGTAACAGAGAATACAACTATAGCAGCGGGGTTCAGTTTCATGAACGCTATTACCGACTGATAACATTCGTATATGCGCCAATGAAAAGCGCACAGCCTTCTGACGTCACGCGAACATGCTGACGGCGTCACGAATCATGTCTCAACAGTAGAAAAGACCAGGAGAGAAGAAATCGCTCTTCCTGGAAGGAAGGAAGGAGGAAGGAAGAAAGTTCAGGCGGAAAGACAGGGAGGTTAGCCAGTTCATAGACCGGCTGGCTACCCTGTGCTGGGGAAAGGGGTGAGGGGAATGAAAGATGTTAAAAAGAAATGTTGCGAAGAGAGGGAGAAATTACAAAAAATTAAAAATTATTCCTGGATATTTTCAGTGACCGTTTAGGGTCCCTGTCGTGCGAAAATGGCAGAAGAGCCAGTCGTTTTAACGCGATAGCGTCAAAGAGCTCGTTTCAGTGAAATTCGGGCATTGGTTTCGACGTCGTTGATTCTGAGGGAAAAAGAAAAAAAAAACGTCATCTTAATCGTGCCCTAAATGTCGAGAACGGCACAAGTAAAAAAGAAAACAGTTGATGAAAGTTTTGGTTCAGATTTGGGATCGAACTTGGGTCGTTATGGTCCTGATGCGGACCAAACCCGAGTCGTGGGCGTAACCAGCGGATGTCCTAACACATGGCCACGCGTATGATTGTGAATACAGTGAATTAACTTCCTCTGCTTGGAAATGGAGTGAAAGTGACTTGTGCTTGAAAAACATACGCGTACTGAATACGTGCTTCCCAATGCAGCACGACATATTGCAGTAATAATTCATGGAACAAGCGTGCATTGCCATCGGGCATCAGAACGTGTGATTATCATGACTTCGTGGTTTAGAGCCGGTGACCTACTACAAAAGTAACAAGTTCGAAAAGGTTTCATGCGCTAAGCATTTGAAGTACGCACAAGAAAAAGAATATTTCTATCGCGTTCAACTCCTGAAGACGAATATTTAGGGTGCCCTAATTTTGTGTTACCAAAAAGCGCATTGTTTTGATTGCATAAGGTGAAATACAATTGAACTGTTTTTTTTTTCAAATGACAGCGCAGACAATTCCTAATTTCCTGGTTACCGCAGTACTCTCGGAAAACCTGATAGCGTGCCAATTACAAATATTGGAGAGCTGCCTTTTTGTTGTCGTTAATTTCTTAGAGGCGAAGCTCCTTATACCGTGGATCGTTCCCTCCTTCATATGTAGTACGTAGCCACCTCTAGTTTATGACTAGCTCGATAGATGGCGCTGTGTGTACATCTCCTTGGAGTAATATAACAAGATGGCGTTAGTGGCTTTCACAGCAGGAGTGAAAGAATATGAGTTGGGTGAAGCGTTCATACGTTTGTTCCCCGCTCGTCCATCCATCCTTACTTCCGTCCGTGCATCTATGCTTCTGTCTGTGCGTCCGTCCGTCTGTCTTCCCGTGCAAGTTTTCGTCCGTCTGTGGTTCTGTTCGTCCGTGCTTCTGTCCATTCGTCCTCCTGTCGTTCATCGGTGCTTTCGTCCGTGAGTCCATACGTCTGTCCGTCCGTGCGTTCGTGCTTCTGTCCGCCCACCCGTGTTTCCATCCGTCCGTTTGTTTTTGCATCCGGCCATCAGTCCGTCCGTGCCTCTGTCCGTCCGTTCATGGATGGTTGGAAAAAGGCACGGACACACGGGTGGACGGGCGGAAGCGCGGATGAACTGATGGACGCATGGAAGAACGAACGACCAAACGGAGAGACGGAAGCAGGGCTGGACAGATGGACGGACGCTTTGCCCCACTCATTTATTTATTTATTTCAATACTTTCAGGGCCCGGGGGCATTAGAGAGAGGAGTGGTTAACTATAATACATCAATAACAGCAATTTTCGAGGCGGCAGGTTTCTTCTATTGCAGCAACGGAGACAGAAATGTGGTTTCAGTGACTACTTGCGTACAGCAAAAATTAAGCATGATAAGTGTTAGTGTGCCATAAGGGAACCCTAACCTTAAGTTGGTGGTCGAACCGTGGTGAGTCGTAAGCTGGAGGAACAAAAAGATCAATTTTGAGTGTTGGATTCGTGTAAAATATTTTGTGGAAGAGGTTTAAGTGGATGTACTTACGATGCGTCTCAAGTATTTGTAGACCTAAAGTGGCGTTCATTGAGGAAACACTGGCATAGTGGGAGTAATTCGAAAGCACAAAACGAGCTGCATGGTTCTGAATGGACTCAAGGGCTGTGGTTAATACGGAACTAGACGAATCTCACGTAGAGCAAGCGTATTCCAACTTAGGCTTAACGAGTGTTCTCTACAATCTAAGTTTTAAATCTGAAGAACAGATGAAAAGTTAAGGTGAAAAAATACGAGCATGCGATTAGCGTTATTAATTACATGTTGAACGTGCACACTCCAGGAGGGGTTGTGGATGATATGCGTCATCATTCACTTCGTGGATATGCTGTGATTTTTTTTTTCAATGCGTGAGCTGGGGTAGATAGATTCCTTGCTAAACAGACAAACGGGAGAGCTATTTCATCATTACGGATGCAGAAACACCGAGAAAAAAGGACCTTCTTTCCTGTTGACAGTGTTGAGTGAAATTTGTTCATGGTTCTAGGGCTTGCGAGCTGTCACTTTTATACAGCGGTTTCGATGTGGCCAATAACTGAAAACATCTGGCCATGCACTGTTCTTAAGTCTTCGCCGATGCAAATAACGTTAACAAAACAAAAAATATTGGCCCCGTATCTGCATTTTATTCTGCAAATGTCGTCAAAAGACGATAGTCTTGCGTGTGGAGAGAGGGAACAAAACATTTATTTGATGTTCTGCGCAAGAAAATCGGTGAATGGTATTCTGGAGGCGTTGCGTAGCGGAGGCGAACGAGCGCATCAAGTCGCGTCACACGGGAGACATGAGCGCTATCTGGCAGTTTTCCTAGAAAATGAAACGTGCGGCTCTGAAACGGGCGTGTGCGCCGATATCAGAGGTGTAGTACGCAAGGCGACGGGAAGGTTCCACCCCCGTGTCACCTTAGCGAAGCGTTGGAAACGCTCGCCTTTTCGCGCAAGCGTTGCATGGTCAGCGCAGCTTGATAAGCGTTATGGTCCTTAGAATTACTTATGCATACCTTTTCTATGCGCAATAATTGCTTTTTATTTGCCAATCGCACAATTATGAACGCGCAATTTTGAGCAACACTTGGTGAGCACTGCTGATGGGGTCGGCCGTTTGGCGTTTTCACTGGTGCCGTTCAAAGTATCCGGTACCGTTAAGTGTGGGCAAACAGACAAATATATACACAGACGGACTAAAATTTTTGCGACTAAAGTCCCCAAGAAAGACTATCATCTTTAAAATAAAAGACGCGATGACGAAAATGATCTGGCTTTTGTGTTACAATGAACTAACAAGCGAGGTGGCCCTAAAGTCGCTTGTCTAAAAAAAGTCGAATGTATTCCTACCCTTCTCTAGAACTTCCCTCCTCGAACATGGCTTAGCGCTGCCTCTCAGATCATTCATAGCAGTTGGTACCTCCCATATTTTTACTGTCTCCTGAATCAGCCATCTTTTTACCAAGCTGCGATGTCATGTCATAGTGCCGTGGCGTGAACCCAGTTATACGACGTCACAGTGGTCTAATGTTGGCTTCACAAAATTTCTTTATAGTGTGATCTCAAGATCGCGTCACATGGCGTCATCCCGTGATGATTATTTTTTGCATCAATACCACTGATGCTGATCGCTAATTTTAATGTTCGACGAAGTATCAAAGGCTTTCAATTGAAAAGGGAGAACGAAGAGCCAACAAAAATGTCAGCTGTTTTGTGCCTTAGTGCTAAAAAGAAAGTATTTCATGACTTACTGCTGAAAATCCGAGTAAACTTGCATTTACTTATGCAGTGCAGGGGCTGAATTCACGCTGCTTTTGTTGCGGCTAAAGGTGTATTGTAAAACTTCGTACCTCTTTATTGGCGTAAGTTATCAGAGGTTAACCGAAAATCTACCAAAATAGCTTTTGAGCGTAAGTAGTGGAGTGGGAAAATTGTTCGAAAATGCAGAAACAGAAAATTGAAATATTTTCGCAACATAAATATTGCGAATTGGTGGTAAAAAGCCATTATTAATTAGAAGAGAACTCTGTCCAATTAGAGTATAAAATTTTCAGGTGAAGTGTATGCGTTAAAGTACTTTCTATATATATAAAAAGCTAGTAAGTAATTGCTTCGCAATTTTACCAAGCCCCCAGATGTCTTATCGCGCTTGTTTTCTTTAGTTAGGAAGACAAGAACAGAAGAATACGGACATACTGTTGTTTTTAGCGAACTAAACATTACGTCGTAACTAAATAGAAGTAATGTCAATGTAAAAAGAGCAGCGGTCCAAATATTGCAGCCAGTGGCTTTCCTCTGGTTAGTTTTTTAAAAGGCAAGAAAGCTTTCACGCTTGTGTTCAAATTTTCATTCTTAAAAATAGTTTTCATGAAGGTTTGGGAAGCCCGTGTGTTGTATTTTGCCAAGACTTTACGAAATGAAAGTTGCGTCAGTGATACTCTCGAATGCTCAGTTGAAGGGTAGTGTAAGTTGAAGGGCTCAATTTTCTTGTCTTACACAATATTATTCAGAACAATAACAGACAATTATGCCAAGAACTGATTGATTTGTTGCGTTTACGTCCCAAAACCACCATATGATTATGAGAGACGCCGTAGTGGAGGGCTCCGGAAATGTCGACCACCTGGGGTTCTTTAACGTGCGCCCAAATCTGAGCACACGGACCTACAACATTTCCGCCTCCATCGGAAATGCAGCCGCCGCAGCCGGGAATCGAACCCGCGACCTGCGGGTCAGCAGCCGAGTACCTTAGCCACTAGACCACCGCGGACCTACAACATTTCCGCCTCCATCGGAAATGCAGCCGCCGCAGCCGGGAATCGAACCCGCGACCTGCGGGTCAGCAGCCGAGTACCTTAGCCACTAGACCACCGCGGCGGGGCAATTATGCCA
Source organism: Rhipicephalus annulatus (assembly GCA_013436015.1). Classification (NCBI taxonomy): domain Eukaryota; kingdom Metazoa; phylum Arthropoda; class Arachnida; order Ixodida; family Ixodidae; genus Rhipicephalus; species Rhipicephalus annulatus. The sequence continues at coordinate 71,731 of WOVY01006275.1, read as the reverse complement.
AGAACTGTATAGAAGATGTTATTAGGAGTAATTGTAATGTAAATGCGAACAAACAAAAGCGGACGAAAAGATAACTTGCCGTGGACAGGGACTGAACCAGAGACCTTCGAATAACGCGTTGCCCCGCCGCGGTGTTATAGTGGCTAAGGTACTAGGCTGCTGACCCGCAGGTCGCGGGTTCGAATCCCGGCTGTGGCGGCTGCATTTCCGATAGAGGCGGAAATGTTGTAGGCCCGTGTGCTCAGATTTGGGTGCACGTTAAAGAACCCAAGGTGGTCGAAATTTCCGGAGCCCTCCACTACGGCGTCTCTCATAATCATATGGTGGTTGTGGGAAGTTAAACTCCACATATCAATAGAATAACGCGTCCGATGCTTTACCAACTAAGCTACCGCGGCGGCTATCTTATCGTCAACTTTATGGGTTATGTACGCGCATTTAAACGTTGGAGCATCAGTCAGCGCCACCTACTGCCACTGCGGCATGTGCGGAACGATCGTTTTGCCCGTTGGCGTCACGTAGCACGTGATCTTATTGCGAGCTGGCAGCTGACCAATAATGTCTGGCGTACTACATGAAGGCATCAAGCCTGCCAGAACACCTTCAGTATGACTTTTTTCACATTTCCTTCTTTCTTTACATTCATGTTACAATTACTTCTATAATGAAATCCCCTGGCCAATCATCAACATGGCCTGCCCTCTTTGATGAATCTTTATATGCCAAGTGGACGCCACCGAAGAAAGACCACACTGCTTCATTGGGTAAGGTTATATGTGGCATTTACGTAATCAATTTTTTCCGCATTGGAATGGCAGAAAATGCTCTCTGAGATGTCTGTAGCTGCGGAAAGACGCTATGACACATGTTGCGTGATCGTGCGGTTTATAAATGCAGATAAGTTCACTGACGTTCTTTATAGCGCTCCTTGACAATAGACAGATGTCGGTTGAATCTGTTTGAGCATGTCTTCGACAAAGGACATTGCAGTTAAAGGTGACCAAAGAACTGCTGTGGTTTTAAAAAAAATAGACCTGGACAAGCGACAGTGATAGTGCTGTCGCATTTACACACCAGATTGATGGACACTTACTGAGTAGCTGCTTGCGCTCGCATTGTGTGATGTGCTATCCCTATCGGAAAAAAACGAATGGTGGGCATGGTGTAAACCACCACCCACCATTATAGTGGAATTATGTAGTGGGTGAATGGTGGGAAACGTCCACCATGGCGCATGGTGGGTATGGTGGGTGCTGCAGTGCCGGCAACACTTAAGCGCGAAATGACGTCAGAATCACCGTGACGAGCTGCCACAAAAAATAAAAAAGAATTCTATAAAAACGGTATAAAAAACACTTGTTCTGTAAAAAAAAAAGTCGCCACGGAAGATCGAACGTGCAACCTACGGATTCCCTTTCGAGGACGCTAACCATTGCGCCACACCAACATGACGTTGATTGTGTGTTAAATACTTAGTTGGCATACAAACTTACGGTTCAACTTAAGTTATGTTTGTCGTGTACATAACCTAGACAAGATCGACACCTGCTACTAAAAATTGCACATTTATTAAATACAAGCAACTGCGGCCTGTAACGATTGCCACTATGTTAATGGCACTAGTGCTATTTTTGTACAATTCACAACTTCAAGAAAAAAAAACCAAGCGGATTGGGGAGCAGCAAAAGTTTACCGGCGGGGTCTGCCAAGTTTGATATCCGTTTCGCGCTCGTTCTAAAGGGCGACATCTGCTCACGCTTTATGACGCCTCTAGGCTCATTCCATAGATACGCCCGCCTAATTTATTTGATTGAGTATTGGGATGCTTTTCGCGCAATGTAGAGGGCGGTCGCGCCAGCGCAATGCTGTAGCTCTTTCGCTAAAGCAACAACTACATAACGGCTTGGCCAAAACGAATGCAGTGTGCCGGTAACATTACGCTATTATATTGGTTCACCAAGCATACGAATTGCTACGTCTGAGTTCTCGTACAAAACTAGACAAGTGCCGCGAGTGCGACCGGTGGCTGTCGGTGAGAAGACACTTAATTGCGTTCTCTGGGAGTGCTTTAATCGCGTCGCATCGATGTTTGTTGCTTCTTGAGCGGACACCATACACAATGAAAAATGCTTCATTTAGGTTAATTGACGCCATGGCTGCGCTGTATTGTCATACTTAGTCGTCGAAATCGTGTATTCTGAAACCCGGAAGCACGGATAACACAATTGTACGGGCTCGGTCGGTAGGCCTAACCTTTGGTGGAAATCATGGTGGTAGAACATGTAGTGTACAGATCCCAGCTTGGCACACTATATAATTTACCCGCCATTATAAGCCCACCCATCATCTGCTTATTGCTTCCCAGCATTATCGCGATGGTGGGCAGAGCTTCTCAGCTTGGTACACCATGTGGCCCACCATAACAAGCAGCACCCATCATCTGCTCAGTGCTTCCCAGCTTTATCGCAATGGTGGGAAGAGTTTCTCAGCTTGGTACACCATGCAGCCCACCATAATAAGCACCACCCACCATATGCTTAGGGCTTCCCAGCATTATCGCAATGGTGGGCAGAGTGTCCCATTATTGCCCACTATCTAGCCTCTGCTTTCCACCATCATTTCCACTTTACCCATCATATGTACACCATACCACCCAGTATGTCCCGGCATAACCACCATATTTTCCACTACGTCCCACCATAGCCATCATAATTTCCACCATTCCCACTATTATTTCCACCATGTCCACGATTATTTCCACTACGCCCACCATGTTTTCCAGTATCCACCATGGCAATTTTTCCGATAGGGATCTTTCCGTCTCTCTCTCTCTCTCTGCCCTGTGCTCTCTTTATTTCAATCTCGCTCATTGTCTGTTAGTTCTCTTGAAAGACTCAATTGGTATTTATGAAAGCTTATTCGATAAATTTATTATTACAGATGATCTCTTTATGAAATCAGGAAGACAAAGTAAAGGTTCGTTAGAAGATATTCTAAAAGCGTCTATTTATCTGGCGGGGCGACATGCTTTCGTGAGTTACCTATGCTTTGGACATAGGACAATGCAAATTTGCGTTGTACTACGCAAATGGTGCGCTTCCGTGAGCTGTCCACAGCTTATGCGCTTCGTGGCACGCTGTATTTGCAGACGTACCTATCTCTGACACCACGCTCTTTATTTCACCTCTTTGTGATCTTGCAGCTAAGTCTCTCAGTTACTGACCTGGCCTGATGTTCTGCGGTGCTTGTGACATATCGATCGGCTTCCACCTCGGCTCGAGGCTCTTTTCAAAGGACTCGGTATTAGGTAGAAGCCTCGGTCCCAGTCCTTCAGAGGGAGATTCGGGCCGCACTCCACTGCCTATATAAATCCGGTATGCCCTTTGGCTAGTGAAGCTTCCTAACCAATCGAACCCATCGATCCGTTCTCCTGGCTTGGTGTGGGTTTCTATACGGTTAGGTGGGCCGTTGAGAACCGTGACATTCGGCTGTTCATAGCGCTGAAAGGCTATGGGCGTGCTTCGGAACATCTTCCTCTGGCCATAAAACTTAATTAAAACGAATCACCGCCTGAGCACTCCGTACGGATGGTTAACCATCACTCGAAAGCGTTAGGCCCTGCTGTTTACTAAGAGCTTCAATCGACTGCAGTAAGACGGTAAGTTGGGCCAGTTGATTGGGATTCATCGTGAACTTGTTTATAGCGCAACATCAGAAGCACAGACAAGGAAGGAGCAAGAGAGAAACAAAAGATAGCGCTGACTCTCAACTGATTTTTATTGAAAATTGAATTGTGAGACATATATATAGTAAGTGTAGAAAAACCATGACATGCACAAAACAAAGGAAAGATACCGGCAGCGTCGTACATACAGATAATCAAGATCGGTACAAGTAATCAAATTCCTTTTCATGCAGTAAGTATGGATGCTTCACTGATACAGCTCTTGCCTTTAATCGATATATTATGAGCCTCAGCAATTTTCATTGTTGATTGATTCGCGCGTTTAAAAATAACAGTGGTTTTGTTAGAGATAGTATGACACCCACATGACCTGCAGTGAACAGGCAGATGAAGTTGCGCAACCCCTTGAAGAGATCACTCATGCTCTCCCAGCCAAACATTGACATGCCACTTCGTTTGCTCCGCGTGCCTCCCACCACATGATAATAGAGTGGCATACCCAACTACATTAACACAGGCAATGTACTTGTTATAATTAAGAGTGCACTTCCCTATATCCTGTTTGTCCTTCAAGGCATTGCTAATCATCGGGCAGATGCGACGTATCTTGTGTTTCGCAGAGAAGAAAACATCTACTTCATACCTAGAACGTTTACGTTCTTAAGCCCGTCCGCTATAGTCTATGTACGTAAGAAAACGCCACACTTTTTGTTTTTTCATCAGATTTCGTATAATCATTTTCATTTTTTGTAGGTTGGACATCATGAACGACAGATTCACATAGAGAAGAAACTGAAGCATCAGGGTAACCCGCGTCGCTTAGACGATTTACCTGATCATGAAAAGAGGAGTGAGCCATGTGTACGAACGATTTCTTCAAATACGAATTTTGGACGGTCTTCGCAATGGATCTTTTTACGACTTTAAAATGACCAGATGTTAAAAGTAGGATGGGTTTAACAGATCGGCGGTCATACTTCCAGCACACGTGATTGTCCCCAAAGGTTAGTCTTAGGCCTGGAACCATCAGTTAGTTAGCTTTAGGAACTTCGTACGTAAAGGCGAGGCCCATACAATGTTGCCAGAATAACGTGAGAATTTCAGCAAGACCCTCGCGGAGAAAGCCACCTTTGAAAATTACAACAAAGTCATCAATGTAGTGAAAAACGCGACTGCACAGATTAGCAAGATGACCTTCTTGTTGCCAGTCTATATTACCAAAAACAACGTCATGGATAATAGCAGCAACGCACGACCTTATGCACACCTGCAAACTTCCTAATTTCATCTGCTCACCTAGTTTTCGGTCTCCCCCTTACCCGCTTGCCTTCTCAGAGAACACTGTCAGTTACTGCTAACGACAGCGGTTATCCTGCCTACGCGCTACGTGCCCGGGCCATGTCCATATCTTCTTGATTTCAACTATGATATTGTTACGTGATTGCGGCTGACTGAAACAGGGCATAGTGGGACATACCATAAAACGGTGCCTCAGACTGAGAGAAAAGAAGTGGACGTTGTCGGTGATCTGCGTTGTGGCTGCGAATGGACTACTGTTATTTTCCGCTAAACAACATCCCTCATACCGGTTTGTTCCCTCACCGACTCTGCTTCATTATTTTCTCTTAAAATTACACCAATCATTTTACTTTTCATCACTCGCTGCGTCATCCTCAATTCAAGCTAAAACCTTGTTGTAAGCCTCCACGTGCCTGCTCCGTATAGGTAGGTACCGGCAAGAAAAGGCGGTTTTGTATCTTTCTCTTGAGGTACAGTGACAATCTACCATTCGTTATTTGAGAATGCTCGTGAGTCAGCTGCACGGTTACTATCTATTCTAAGTAGACGTACCCTTTTACAACTTCCCGTGCAGGGCTACTTATCTCGAAGCGCTGTTCTCCTCCGAGGTTTAGATTTAGAATCTGCTTTGGCAACTCATCTGAAGAGCAAGAAGATACAAAAGCTATGAGACTAAGTGCACTGATCAAAAGAACATATAAAAATGAAGAATTCGTTGTGGAATCTGCAAAGAGCACAACCCATAGTCCGTGGTGGAACTCGGGCTGTGCCCGGGATTTCAGACGAAGAAAGGCAGCTCGGAAAAAACATGTGTATAACCAGTGCCCCCAAAACTGGTCTGATTACAGGTATCACGCTGCACGTTTTAAACGCACAGTCTCATTAGCTAAGGAAAAATATGATAGAAAACATTATGATCACCTTTCAAAAGCTTGTAACAAAAAGGCGCTGTTCAGGTTCATGAGATCACGTAAAATGGTGCCACTCCAAATATTATAGGGTTTGAGATTATGTCCTTTGGAATAAACAAAAAAATCCTTATAAACCATGGCTAAAGACCTGGAGTGCAGATTTACATCAACTAGGCCTTATGATCTACAAAAACCAGCGTTAACAATTGAAGTTATTGAAGTTACAGAGGAAGAGTTAGCTCAAGTGATACAAGGTTTGCCCTCGTCAGCTCCTGGTCTGGATGGAATCACAGCTGTTATGATAAAAATATTATTCAAATTATCAACATGCGACCTACTAAACACTGTAAATTATTCGTTAAAATATGCCTGGATTCCGTATGAGTGGAAATTAGCTAAAATAGTGCCAATACAAAAAAGACAAGGATTCGGATATGTCATAGAAAACATTCAACCCATTTCTCTTACATCTAATATGGTGAAGCTCATCGAAAGAGTGCTCAATGAAAGAATTCTAATATGGATGGAGGAAAATTTGATATTAAATTCAAATCAAATTTGCTTCAGAACAGATTGTTCAATCTAGTGGGCACACGCAGATTTAGAAAGCCGTATTCAGCTTGCTCGCAAAAAAAGACAACATGCGGCACTAGTGACATTGGATATAGCTAAGGCATACGATAGTGTAGAACATTCAGTATTATTAGACATATTAGAGAGCCACAATCTCCCAATATATATATATGGGCGTGGGTGAGGGAATTTTTGAGAGGAAGAGAGTTGTATTGTTTTAAGGATATGTGCGCATCGTCAAAGTGCAAACAAACACGCGGTGTCTCCCAATGCGCTGTATTATCGCCAGTTCCATTTAACATCTTAATGAGCACTATACCGCATTGCCAGGACGTGAATGTGTTCGTATATGCTGATGACATTGCATTTTCACGGCACATGGTGACATATATTTTTTATATCAAAATCTACAGAGATATGTCAATATGCTGGAGAGATGGCTAGATGCAGTCTGCATGACCTTAAATGTAAATAAGAGTGCAGTATTGATATTCCCGTTATCCGATCCCATCTCAATTTCAATATGTTATAAACAAGAGCCCATTCCTCAGGTGGAATTTCTTAAATATTTGGGAGTAATTTATAATGCCAACCTAAACTGGACTCCCCACATAGAAAGCATGGCATCTAAAGCACAACGCGCCTTAAGAATTCGTAGACTGAGCAGCCGCCGATATGGTCTACGCAGAAGCACAATGGTGATGATATATAAAATCACCACTCTGCTTCATTCTTTTCTCTTAAAATTACACCAATCATTTTACTTCTCATCACTCGCTGCGTCATCCTAAATTCAAGCTAAAACCTTTTTGTAAGCCTCCACGTTCCTGCTCCATATAGGCAAGTACCGGCAAGAAAAGGCGGTTTTGTATCTTTCTCTTGAGGTACAGTGACAATCTACCATTCGTTATTTGAGAATGCTTGCTGAGTATGCTCTAGCCATATTATTCTTCTGGTCACTTCAATCTGGTGGTTCGGCTGCGCGGTGACTATCTGTTCTAAGTAGACGTACCCTTTTACAACTTCCAGTGCAGGGCTACCTATCTCGAAGCGCTGTTCTCTTCCGAGGTTGTTGTACATCACTTTCATTTTCTGCAGATTAACTTTGAGACCTATCTTTCTGCTCTCCTTGTCTAGTTAAGTAATAACGAGTTGATATTCGTCCACTCAGATACTCAGCAATGCAATATCATCGGTGAAGCGCAGGTTACTGAGGTACTCTCCATTAGCTATTATCCATAATTCTTCCCATTTGAGGAATCAGAAAATCTCCTGTAAGGACGAGGTCAAAAGCATTTGGAAGATTGTATCGCACTGTCTTAGAGCCTTTTTTGGCTTATTGATTGATTTACTGGGTATCAAATTTTATAAACATTGCACATGTACTCCTACAATAGAGTACTCACGTCGGGTTAACGTCAATTGTAGTTAGGCGGCATCCGCTCAGGTTAATTTGAGCAGCATTGTTGAGGGATACCATCCTCGTGAGCCCCAGCGAAGACACCAGTGATTCATATCAGCTTATCGCTTCTTGTGTTGCTGATATTCATGTTGCTGTTGGCATCGTTAGGCAACTACAAACAACTGGTAATAAAAACATTTGAGGCTGTTTTACGTACGGGTGTGCATGGATTTGTACATATTATGAGGGCAACTTCATAACATCTTAGTCAATAAAAAATATAAAACAAATTCAGCTTGCATCCGCATGCTTCGCATAACATCGATTTCTAGGGTACGTGGGTCTGCCGAATATTCACTGTAAACTTACTATGCCTGGACTTGTTTGCTTTGTTTCTGTCTGCTATACTCGTGGTACTAAGAGACGACTCGGGTGAGCATTGACTCGCTTTCAACAGCGCCACGTAGAAGGTTCCGAACTTCAATATTGAAGCGCTACATTCACATGCTCTGCACTTGCAGTGAGCGCCCAGCCTTCTTACGCTGCAACAAGCAACACTGTAGCTGTCTCTACGTTTATAAGCGTTAACTTTGCGAATCATAAAAGCCGTAATATGTTGTGCTAGACCTATCATTTGCGATGTGATTTGTAATGTCTGCTGTGGCACGCAGTCCTATATCTTTCGAATGGCACTTAACTCACCCAGGTACCTTACATTGATACCACACCAATGGGCGCTGGGTTAAGTGGCGCAGTTGTCCATCGGTGTGGGAGACGGTGCGAGCGTTGATGATGAGGATACGCACAGCGTTCCCGCTTGGACCCAAGTTGACTGTTGTTGCAGAACGTGGGGTAATGCCGGGAGTTCGGTTGCACTGGCTCTTGGGGGACGAAGATTCGTGTTGCCTTACTCTGACAGGGATGTCACCCTGCCTCATTGTCGGGAAACCGTAATGGAGAGGGTTCAAACTGGTCTGCAATTAGTGCGTGACTGTGTAAACAGCCATACTTCTAAGACATACTGGAAAAAGACGCTGCTGGGATGCCGATGAGTGCAGACGCGTGCACATCGAGCTCCGTATGTTCTTGTCTTTTCTGTATGGTTCAACCCTTGAATCGTCCAGAAATTGCCACAGGCGTGTAGGGGAGATGCTCCGGTATCGGTGGACTCCAGTTTCACTGAAATCGGACCATTTTTCTTGTTTTTACGGCCACTTCTTCGTTCGCCCGTGTGGAGCCTTCGCTACCTCTAGCGTCCAGTAGAGGAGCGGCGGCGCGACGCCGGGAGACGCTCGCCCGAAGACGACAACCACGGCGTTGCCGCGGTTGCTGACGGCTATGGACTCGACTGGGGAGTCGCAAACAGCGTCCGTACGACAATCCGAACCAGGTTTGGGTGAAGAAGTCATGGACTTTGCCGCGCAAAACCGGGATGAAGCAGCACTGCCTGGGAACTGCAACGCGGCGTCCACGCACGCCGCCGCAGATTTTTCCGCCCCAACGGAGACCGACCGCACAGAGGAGGGATGGCAAATATCCCAATCGCTCAGAGCGAAGAAGAAACAGGCGAAGGAGCGGAAATTTCAACAAGGAGGGGACTTCTCCGCAGGCAGCAGACCTACGACGGACAACCAGCCAAAGCGCCGGGGTCGACCTACAAGACGGAGGCCCCCAGCACTACCCAAGGACGATCTGAAAGTAGTCTTCCGACCTCACCAGGGACTGCCTCTGAAGAATGTGACCACCCAAGCGATCTCCGACGCTATAGTGGAGGCTTGCCAAGGAAAAGTCAGGTGGGATCAGTTTATTCTCCGCATCCGACCGGGGTCCAACATTGCGCTAGCGTCGACTCCAGACACGACCGTCGCGATGGCGATGAGAGGTGTCACGTCTTTGAATATCAACGGAAGACCACACCCGGTCAACGTCTACGTTACGGCAGGTGAAGGAACCAAAAAAGGTGTTATTAACGGTATAGAGCCGCACACCCCGTCTGAGACCATCAAAGCGAGCATCCGTTTTCGCACCCAGAGCGTGACGCTGGTCGACGCTCGGATGTTGGGAGACTCTCAGAGTGCCGTCTTGACTTTCTTCGGGGACATTCTACCAAGATATGTTTACTACAGAGGAGGTGAGAAGGAGTGTATTCCTTTTCGTAACACCGTCCAATTCTGCCGGGCGTGTGGGGCGGTTGGCCACCGCACCGACGTGTGTCCGCAGCCAGACTCACCCGTGTGCCATACCTGTGGAATGCGCAACCCCGAAGTAAACCATAATTGCACTCCGACATGCGCAATTTGCACGGGAAACCATATCACTGGAGACCGCAGTTGTCTGAAACGCCTCAAGCCTATTCGCAAGCAAGCAGCGAAACCACCCAAAAACCACATAAGCCAGCCCCTCGCTGGTTTCAGTCGGAGGAAGAGGAATCAGAATGGGAGTACGGACGAGGCGGGACCCGAAAGAGCCGTTCCAGAACCCGCACGCCGTCGAAAAACCGTGCCGTGGAGACAGGACAACCAGGACAGCGGCATCCAAAGTCGACTTCGACGCCGAGAGCAATCTCCCAGGACAATCCGAACGCGCAAGCCCTTCCGAGAAGCAAGCCACCGGGGGCGTGTCCTGCACATAGCAACCCACAGGCGGACACGGTAAGCTATGCGCAAGCCGTATCTCCCACTACCAAACATAAACCCGTTACACCAACGATCACAGAACACCCAGAATACAAGCGGGTAGTAGCTGAAAACAGACAACTTAGAACAGAACTACAGGAGGTTAAGTCTCGAATGGCGCGCCTGGAGTCACTACTAAACCAGTCGAGCAACACACAAAGCCCGGCGAGCACACCTGTTGTCTCGCAGCCCGTTGCGCAGCCCGTGGCAACGCAACCACCACAAACACCGCCGATAGCGTTCCTAGTTCAACAAATTCAACTTGTTTTTGCCAAACTAGGCCAGATGGAACGCACCATAAGCGACTTGAGTCAGGCGCAGAATCCTCGCAAGAGATCTTGTCAGAGCCCGGGTGCCCCCACCAGACAACCTAAAGAAAGTGGAATAACAGATTCCGAGAATACCAATCATGGCTAGACACCGTAACAATAAAAAGACCGAGCAAACGGAAATATGGCAGTGGAACTGCTGCTTATTGAGAACAAAACTTGAAAATTTCAAACAATTTATTGGAGCATCTCCAATCCCTCCTGATATAATCTGCCTTCAGGAAGTAGGCAAATTTCAGATAAATCTGAGAGGGTACATAAGACATGTTAACCCAAAGTACCCACAAGTGGCGACATTTACCAAAAAAGATATCGCATTGAGTGTCAGCTACGTGAGCAATGAGGCAGTGCAACACCAGATAATAACAGTGTGGCCCAAAAAACGTGGAGGACCAAAAACAGTGGGGGTCAATATATATAGCCCACCTAAGGAGAGACGAGCCGACTTTGAGAACATTATAGCACATGCGATGGGTTTATTGAAAGAGAAAGACAGGTTAGTTATCATGGGGGATTTTAATGCGCCACACAGAAATTGGGGATATAAGCAGGACAGCCCTAAGGGCAAACTCCTTGTAGACCTTGTTGAACGGTATGATCTCTGCCAACTTACACAACCAGACCTACCGACACGGGTCGGGAATAGCTTAACAAAAGACACGTCACCGGACTTAACGTTTACAAATTCTGAAGGAAACGTCTCATGGGCGCACCTCGGAGAAAACTTGGGCAGCGACCACTACATTCTCGGAATAACTATTAATGCCGCCACGACAAGAAGAATGGGGAAAGCGACAATATCTGATTGGAACAAATTTAGGGAGAACGTAGGAGACCAAGGGGAAATAATAGATCTAGGTAACTGGGTGACACAGATAAAGGAGGCACACAGGAAAGTGACAAAGGAAATAGAAACAAGCGTGGAAATCCCAGCAGTCGACAAGCACCTGCTACATTTGTGGGACGCGCGGAGAAGCCTCACAAAGCGATGGCGGAAGCAAAAGCTTAATCGCAAATTGAAGATAAGGATAGCTCAGTTGTCACAGGAAGCCAATGACTACGCCCGTCAACTAAATAAAAGTAACTGGAGACAATTTAGTAACTCACTTAGAGGGACGTTAGGAACCAAAAAGACCTGGCACATCCTGAGGAGTATGATCGATCCAGGGGCAACAAAAACAATGACGAACAGGGCTTTAAGAATTCTGGAGAATGAATTTAAAGGTAACGATGACGCACTTATCTACGAAGTCAAGAAATTATATGTCGGACAAGACGCATGTGAAGTGGTACATGGCAAATATGCAGGAAAAGAACAACCAGAGTTAGACGCTCCCATAACATTTGAAGAGGTTTATGCGGCGGCCCAGTCTTTCAAAAAGAATACCGCCCCAGGACGAGACAAAATAACAAACTCTATGCTTAGAAATTTGAGTGATGCGGCCCTTCGACGAATCACGGATTTCTTTAATGAAAAGGTATGGGTAGATGGAGGAAATCTTCCAGTAGAATGGAAGGACTCAAACATCATGTTAATACCAAAACCAGGGAAACCAAGAGATATTAAGAACCTCCGACCAATCTCCCTTACCTCATGCTTGGGTAAGCTTTTTGAAAAAACAATATTGACTAGATTGACAGACTATGTAGAGAGAGAGGGTCTGCTACCGGTGAACATGTTCGGTTTCCGACCACATGTATCGGCCCAGGATGTTTTCCTGCTGTTGCAAAATGACGTCATGAACCCAAACAGAGGTTCAAGCGACGAATTCGTACTAGCACTAGATATCAAGAAAGCATTGGATACAATATCACACAAGGTGATAATGGAAGGCCTCGAATCGATTAACTGCGGCCAACGAATATATGAGTATGTCCGGTCATTTCTGACAAGCAGGAAAGCTACCATTTCTTTAGGCTCGGTTACATCTGAAACCTTCGACTACCCAAATAGAGGCACCCCCCAGGGAGCCATGCTATCCCCGATACTATTTAATATCGGCCTGAGAAAGCTCGCATGTGAGCTGGAAAATATGAAAGGTCTAGGAGCAGCTCTTTACGCAGACGATGTCACCTTATGGACAAAGGGTGGCTCTTATGCGGACAAAGAAAACGCCCTCCAGGAGGCAGTAGGTAAAATACAAGCTTTCGTGACAGCTGCAGGAATGCAATGCTCGCCGGAAAAAACTGAAATGGTTAGAATTAGGGCAAGATACGCAAAGAAAAAGGACTTAATACCGGTAGCAGTACTGCTGGATGGGAGACAAATCAGGGAGGCAGATGTAATACGCGTGCTTGGCATGTGGATACAAGGAAATTCGGGAACGTCACACACACTACAAAGGCTACGGGGAACCACGGCGAATGTGGCCCGGATGATCAGGCGGATAGCAAATAGCGAAATGGGACTAGAGGAGAAAGAAACCATTGCACTCGTTCATGCATTTGTGATCAGCCGAGTTACGTACGCGCTACCGTACCAGACAATGACAAACCAGGAGACAAAGCAAATAAACACAATAATAAGGAAAGCATTCAAAGCAGCATTGGGGATTCCGGAAAATGCCAAAACCGAGAGGGTAGAGAAATTGGGCATATACAATACCTTTGAGGAGTATGCGAATGCGGTGCTTTTATCTCAAAAGGAAAGGCTCAATTCAAGCTATCATGGGAGAAGAATTCTGGAAAAGATGGGATATACATTGCGACCGTTATATTGTGACGAGGAAACGGTGCTAATAGATGCGGAAAAACGCACACATTTAACTGTAGCGCCTATTCCCAGAAATATGCATCCGACGTATCACGCAGGAAGGAGGAAAGCGAGAGCAGACTCCTTACGCAAAGCATTTCAGAATAGCTCAGAAGCCGTCTTTACAGACGTAAGTAAAGCGAGCAGAGGGTCACATGTAGTGGCAATTGTAGCACAAAATCACACCACAATGGCGTCGGTTAAAATTTGTTTCACACGAGTGGCAGAGGCGGCAGCAATAGCCATAGCCATATCCAACGCAGAAATCAGGGGAGAATCAGTGGTTGTGCTCTCCGATTCACAGGCGGCATGCCGAATGTTTCTCCGAGGAACGCTACCTAAAATAGCGTATAAATTTTTGAATAAACCCATAACAGGAGACCATCACATTGTATGGTGTCCTGCTCACGAAGGTTTGGAGGGGAACGTCGTGGCAGACCGTATAGCTCGAGGCATCACCAACCGAGCGACGGCAGGTCACGACGTTGAACCTCTTTCCAATTCGCGTGACATCCTCCTCCAACAAAGGAAACAACGAAAGGAATATGGGCTTCCACATAAGGACTTGGATAGCCAGCAAAGCAGGGATTGGAGACGAATACAAACCAATAGCTTTCCCAATTTGTACCATCTAAGTAGAATATATCCCGCAAGATATAAAGACACCTGTCCGTGGTGTTCACAAGTACCAACACTCAGCCACATAACATGGGAGTGCACCCAGAGGCCCACACACATCGACAGCCCACACATCACGAAGCAACCACACATGCTTCACAGGCAGTGGGAGGCATGGCTTGCGGACGAGGACAAGCAGAGCCAAATAGCTTTGCTTGACCAGGTCCAGCGAGCCGCTCGTGCCAGCGGAGCCCTGGACTGAGGGCCCTACCAAACTGCCTGCATTTCAAAAAATTTTTTTTTTCTGAATAAAGTTTCTTCCTCCTCCTCCTCCTCTAAGACATACTGTGAAAATAAACTTTCAGAAGCCTTTTGTTTTAGAATCTAATTTGCATGCAAACTATTCAACAGCTACTAAATCGTATTGACGATCATTGCAAGGTTACGCTGTAAGAAGGCGAAGCTCTTTAAGCTTTAGAGACAAAGCTCCTGAAGCCTCTGCTATTTTGACACCTCAAGCTTCCAAGTATCTCCCTTAAATATCATTCGAAAGATATAAGACTGCGTGCTACAGCAGACGTCACTACTTGTTAGCAAATCCCAGTATTCTATAAGGTCGCAGTGCTTGTTTCGTTATATTTTGCAGGTAGTCTGTACTCACTATATTAACTAAAGCAAATAAGGATGTGAGTCTGCATCTTTAGTGAGATTCTAGTTAAACTGAGGCTTCATGATCGGCATTTGTAATGTAAAGAAGCATCAATATATACAATGACATGAGGTGTCGTGCTATCCAGCCCTCAATACTCGGGGTAGTTCTCACCTGTTTGAGGCCAGGACGGGAGTATTGTGAACCAAGACATATCGGGCCAAATACGAAGGGGAAGACACGGTATGCCTTGCGTGTGGAGAGGAAGAGGCAACTGCCGAACGCTTGATAATGTTTTGTAAAGGGCTTCACCCTATAGTTAAGGATGATGGCGCATAGTTTTTCAAAGCACTGGGATTTAGGGACAGTGAGGGCAAACTAGACTTTAAGTAGGTACAATTAACTAGAAGGAAGTTATCTCATTGGTGGCTGAAGTCAGGGCACGAGTGAAAATTAAACCCTTCACTGCAAAGCAAGAGTGCTCAACCCCATTATTTAAAGGACCCAATGCAAAGGGTACAGCCATATCCGTCCGTCCGTCCGTCCATCCGTCCATCCATCCATCCGTCCATCCTTCACCTCTCTCTCTCTCTCTCTCTCTCTCTATATATATATATATATATATATATATATATATATATATATATAGTGACGCTATGATAAATGGGAGACGTGCCGTGGCTCATACGCCATGTGTATTGTTATGCCAGCGAGTCCTCGTCAAACGTCCGTGCCTCTGAAAAAGGCAATCTGGGTCAAGGCCAGCACGCAGTCAGCCTGTCGCGAACAACTCAACGGCGTAAACACGCGCGGCGCATCTCTGGCCCACGTGCAGTGAGTCAGCAGCGCACGTGACAGCGAGCCGGCGTCTTCGTGTTTGGGGGTCTGACGTGGCCCAGCGGCGACCCCATTGGAGGAATCTGCCCTGACGACCCGCGGCGCTTCTGATTGGACATTGTGGTTGGACCCAGTGCAAATAAAAGAAGCCCTGCGGCGCGTCGGGAGCGGCGGTCCTATGGAGAGGAGTCCCCGTGTCGGAGAGCCGACATGTGTGTGAGTCGGCGGTCTTAGGCGAAAGGCTGACCTATGTGTTAGAGAGGAGAGCTCGGCTCTTCGAGTCTCTGTCGGCCCCAGTGCCGAAATTGTAACGCCTCTGTATATATGCTGTACATAAACCTTGTTTAACTCACCACCGTCTCGTCCGCTCGTCTTATCAGCTTTGCGCAGAAGCAGTCGCGAGCTGAGAAACATACGCTACCAAACGGCTGGTGACCTTCCCGGCGGAGTTGAAAGCAGTGGCGCCTTCGGGACCGTGTTGGCGTCGCCGTCTTTCGCAACAGTGGAGGTCAGCGGTGGGATTCGGAGGTGGCTTCGCAACAGTGGTGGCTTCGGCGGGATTGGCCCGTCGTTCGCAACAGTGGTGGCAGCGGTGGGATCGTCGCAACAGTGGTTGGCAGCTGCGGGATCGGCCGGCGTCAGCGACATCGATGCGGTGAGTGCCTGATGTTTTCCCCTCAGTTCACCAGACTACTCTAGCTCAGGTTGTAGTAGTTTAGAGAAGGGCTGTGTGAAGCATTGAAGTGAGCTTTGATCGTTTCAAGCAAAGTCGAAGTGCTTTGAAACCGAAGTTAATGCGGAGGGGGTAAACACGGGAGTGTGAAAAATTGCTTGCGCGTCTTGCTAGTTGACTTATAGTGGGTACGGCAAGTAAATTGTTAACAGGGGCAAACAGCAAGAGGCTAGTGTGAACGATGGAGAACCTTAAAGTGAAGGAACTCGTCGAAATTTGTGAGGAACTCGGCATTACTTTGGGCCGGGCGAAACGAAAGCAAGCGATCCTTGAGATCATGAAGGATGAGGGAGTGTCGGCTGAGGAAGTCGATGAGGCCTGGGCGGATATCAAAGCACGCCGTGAGGAGGCTGAAAGGCGAGAAGCTCGTGAGGAGGCTGAAAGGCGAGAACGCCGCGAGGAGGCCGAGAGACAGGAGCGCCTAGAGTTGAAACGACTAGAATTGGCCATCCTACAGTGTTCGCAGGCGCCTAGCGTAGCTTCTCCGACGATTCAGGTCAGCAGTTTTAGAATTCGGGACCAACTGCCACCGTTCGTAGTAGGCGAGGACATGGCGAAGTATCTCGTCAAGTTTGAACACGTCTGTGAGCGAAACGCTTTGGAGCGGCCTCTTTGGGCGCGGAACCTGCTAGCTCTTCTTCCCGGCGAAGTGTCCGACGCGATAACTTGCTTGTCGAGGGAAGCGTTTGAGAGCTATGACGAGGTTAAGGAAGTGCTCTTGAGACGTTATAAGTTGTCACCCGAGGCTTTCAGGCAAAGGTTCCGGTATGCTGAAAAGGGGAATGAGTCACACGTTGACTTCGCGTTTCGTCTTAAAGCCGATTTAATCGAATGGCTCAAGGGCGAAGGTGTTTATGACGACCGCGATAAAGTGGTGGAATGCGTTGCATTGGAGCAATTCTACCGCTGCATCGAGGATAATGTCAGACTTTGGCTGCAGGACAGACTTGGGGAAGTACAGCTAAACAAGGCAGCAGAGTTAGCTGAGGAGTATTATACTCGCCGAAAGTTGCACAGCAGGGCAGTGCGCGTTGAAAAGGATGAGAGAAAAGAGGGCTTTTCAAAGAAACCTGATCAACGGAGACCCGCTCCGCACCGTAATTTCAAGAAGGACCCGTCTCTTACGAAGGACAGTGTAGGGGAAGGGCAAACAGAAGCGGAGAAATCGAGTGAGGTTTCTACCACACAGGCATTTGAATCGGAAAACAAACGGAAGCCGCTAATCTGCTACAACTGTAAAAAGGAAGGACACATCGCGAGAAACTGCCAGGAAAAGTTTGCCTTCGCAACGATCCGAGAATCAGAAAAAAACATGCGGTTGTTGGAGCCGTATCTCCAAGAAATTAGGGTGAATGAGAAAACGTGTTGAGCACTTAGAGACTCAGCGGCAACCATGGACGTTGTCCATCCTTCATTGGTGTCTCCGGATGACTTTACAGGAGAATGCGCGTGGATCAGGCAAGTCGCCGAGGAGCAGAGTGTTCGCTTACCAATCGCCACGGTTGTCATTGAAGGCCCGTTCGGTGAGCTTCGCACCGAAGCGGCTGTGTCTGCCGCGCTAAATGATCGTTTTCCTTATCTATTCTCCAACAACTCAGAGCAGCTTCTCAAAGAGCAGGGCAAATCGTTCTTCCCCAACTTAGCGTGCATGGCCCCCACGCGATCGCAAGCGCGGAAGCTTGACCTTGTTCCATGCGGTGAACTCTCAAGTGACCTTGTCGGCGGGTCGACGGAACCCCAGAGAGAAAATTTTCCGCGGGAGTCATGGGAGCAGTCACGCGAGCGGCGCGTCGCCGAACCGACCGGCGCGGTTTCCGTAGGAAAGGGAGACGACATGGCGCCATTGAGTCAGAGCGAGAGGGCTGCATCGCTCTCGCCTGTAGCGGAAAGTTGGAGCGAGCTGCCGAGAGTTGATCGAGAGACGCTTATTCGAGAGCAGCGTGAGGATCTCTCGATTGAAGCGCTAGTGGAAAGCCACAAAAACGCGGCACAAGTGCTGTCGAAGGAGCACTACGAGAAATCGGGGAAGAAGCGCGCTTTTGAAGTTGATAATCAGGTAATGCTGCTGCAGCCGTCCAAAAGGAACAAGCTTGAGGTTGATTGGGAAGGGCCCGCCAAAGTATTATCGAAGCCTTGCGATACAAATTATGAGGTGCGAGTAGGAAGGCGGCAGAACAAAATTTACAACTTGATGAAACCCAATGTTCAACATCAAGCGGTCGTAAATCAGCTGTTGAATGCTTCAGAGGAAGAGGAAGCAGAAAATTTGAGTTCTAGTGAGGTAATCGAAGGGGGATCGAAAGTAATCCGGGAGCAGATAAACCTAGAGCCTAGGTTAAGTGAAGTCCGGAAGGAGGACCTGAGAAAGATTGTTTTGGTGTTTGAAGACGTGTTTTCGGACCGTCCCGGAAACACGAAGGTGTTCGAACACGATATCGAGCAAAGCGGTGAGGAGTCAATCCGTAGCAAGCCGTATCGTTGTTCCCCTGTGCAACGTCGCAAGTGTGAGCCGCTCTTGGTGCCGCATAGGTATCGTCGTCTAAAAGTGGCCAGTTACTGAGATAGAGCATGTTGCTTCACAGCGCAACTTTTACGTTCGCTATCAAAAAAAGAGAGGGAAGCTAAACGCTAATGCAGGTGCATTGAGCAGTGCGTTCTAGCTAGTACGTTCTCAACCTTTCGGTTTCTCGCTGGCGATTCGGGGCAAAATTTTGACCTCATCACGACCTTAGCTGAGCGCTCTCGTCCAGAGTGAGCTCAAGGAGCCAACTTTATGTTGTATTCTAATTCGTTACGTTGTTGTACGTAGGAAAAAAATCTTGAGTTGTCATTTTAAGAGTCTTGTGTCCCACATGTGCCTCTTGATGTAGAGGGAACGAAATTCCGATAGACACTTAGCTAGGTATATGTTGTACTATACTTTGTCTGGTGTTCTGTCGGGTGACCGAGGGCACTTGCGTGTGTCGTGTGTTGTCTGTTGTCGAACCGTTTTTAGCAAGTTGCAGAACCATCGTCAAGTGCTGAAACCGAAAATGGTCAGAAGAGACGAGCGAAGTTGGCCAGCAAGTTGTGGCGACAAGCCAGTGGAGCTGGGATCCGTCGTCAAAAATGGGATGTGTTTCCGGAACAGTCTGAAACTGTATTCTCCCCATGGCTCTGGAGGCGAACCTGGAGGGACCTGGCGAACGAGCGCACCTGACATCCGAGCCCCGTGGAAGCAGCTCGTCTTTCCGGTGCATTGTCTGGCGGCGGGGGTGCTGTTATGCCAGTGAGTCCTCGTCAAACGTCCGTGCCTCTGAAAAAGGCAATCTGGGTCAAGGCCAGCCCGCAGTCCGCCTGTCGCGAACAACTCAACGGCGTAAACACGCGCGGCGCATCTCTGGCCCACGTGCAGCGAGTCAGCAGCGCACGTGACAGCGAGCCGGCGTCTTCGTGTTTGGGGGTCTGACGTGGCCCAGCGGCGACCCCATTGGAGGAATCTGCCCTGACGACCCGCGGCGCTTCTGATTGGACATTTTGGTTGGACCCAGTGCAAATAAAAGAAGCCCTGCGGCGCGTCGGGAGCGGCGGTCCTATGGAGAGGAGTCCCCGTGTCGGAGAGCCGACATGTGTGTGAGTCGGCGGTCTTAGGCGAAAGGCTGACCTATGTGTTAGAGAGGAGAGCTCGGCTCTTCGAGTCTCTGTCGGCCCCAGTGCCGAAATTGTAACGCCTCTGTATATATGCTGTACATAAACCTTGTTTAACTCACCGTCGTCTCGTCCGCTCGTCTTATCAGCTCTGCGCAGAAGCAGTCGCGAGCTGAGAAACATACGCTACCAAACGGCTGGTGACCTTCCCGGCGGAGTTGAAAGCAGTGGCGCCTTCGGGACCGTGTTGGCGTCGCCGTCTTTCGCAACAGTGGAGGTCAGCGGTGGGATTCGGAGGTGGCTTCGCAACAGTGGTGGCTTCGGCGGGATCAGCCCGTCGTTCGCAACAGTGGTGGCAGCGGTGGGATCGTCGCAACAGTATTCCATTCTGCACTTCTCCCTTCTCTGCCTCTACCAACCATCGCTCCATACGTCAAATGTATATATATATATATATATATATATATATATATATATATATATATATATATATATATATATATATATATATATATATAGTGTTAAGGCGTTTATTGGCGGACACTCGTTGATGATTCACGACAGCGACATTCAATGCGGGGACCGACTCTGCACGAGCTGCTCTTCTTCTTATGAAAAGGGCGACCCACTAGAAGGCACTCGAGAGGACGACCCACTGTTCGAAGGCTTTGCCACAACTACCCCGGGTACGAAAAGGGAGCCGCCTGGCGACCTAACAGGTGGTTACAATGAGCGGGTCATGGTAGGCCTTGAGGCGCTCCACGTTAACAATGTCGCGTCCTCGACGGCGCATGTCCGAAGATGATTCGATTGGTTCAATCAAGTAGTTGACAGAGGAAGTGCGTTTGACGACACGGTAGGGGCCTTCGTATTTGGGAAATAGTTTTGAAGATAGGCCAGTTGCAGTGGTAGGGATCGAGAGCCAAACGAGCGCTCCAGGGAGGAACGTGGGCGCAGTAGTGCTGGCGTCCGCGCGAATGCTTTTTTTGCCGCTCTTGATCGTGCGCAGTAAAGGTCTTTGCAAGCTCTCTACACTCTTCAGCAAGCTTGGCTGTAGCAGAAATAGGCGCCCACTCAGACGGATCTGGCCTGTATTGAAGTATCGTGTCGATGGTGTGCGACGGGTGCCTTCCATATAATAAAAAGAAAGGTGAAAAGCCAGTAGTGCTCTGAGCGGCGGTATTATATGCGTAGGTGACTAAGGATAGAATGGAATCCCAATTTGTGTGATCGGCGGTGACGTACTTGGAGAGCATGTCACCTAGCGTACGGTTGAAGCGTTCGGTGAGGCCATTCGTCTGCGGGTGGTAAGCAGCAGTTTTGCGGTGAACAACATTGCATTCTTTAAGAATGGCTTGAACGACTTCAGACAGGAAGACGCGGCCTCGGTCACTGAGCAGTTCCTGGGGTGGACCGTGTCGCAAAATGAATCGTTGGAGCAGAAAGGAGGCCACATCGCTCGCTGTAGCCGCGGGGAGAGCGGCCATTTCGGCGTATCGCGTGAGGTGGTCCACAGCGACAATGGCCCAGCGTTTACCAGCCGAAGTCAGTGGAAGTGGCCCATACAAATCGATATCAACGCGCCCAAAGGGCCTGGCAGGGCAAGGTAGAGGTTGCAGACCTACCGGTCATAGGTGCGTTGAAGCTTTGCTTTTCGGCGTTGACAATCTATGCAGGAGCGAACGAACTTCTGCACGTAGCGGTACATGCCGCGCCAAAAGTATCATTGGCGAATGCGGTGGCAAGTCTTCGATACCCCGGAGTGCGCATATTGGGGATCGGAATGAAAGAACTCGAATATGTCAGAGCGCATACTGCGAAGTATGACTAGTAGCCACTGGCGGCCGTCACCGTTGTAATTGCGCCTGTGGAGGAGGTCGTCCCGAATGGCGAAATGGTGGGCTTGACGACGCAACGCGCGAGTAGATGGAGTGGATGGATCAGCCAGCAAGTCGATCAGTGAGGCGATCCATTGATCCTTGCGCTGTTCAGTAGCAATGGTATGAATGCTAATGGAAGAAATGGCAAGGTGAGACGCGGAGTTGTGGGCATTGTCGTCAGGCAAGGGAGAGCGTGACAAGGCGTCGGCGTCAGCATGTTGCCTTCCATTGCGGTACAGCACGCGGATATCATATTCTTGCAGGCGAAGTGCCCACCGGGCGAGACGGCCTGAGGGATCTTTCAATGACGACAACCAGCATAGTGCGTGATGGTCGGTGACGACATCAAATGGGTGACCATACAAATAAGGTCGGAACTTCGTAAGGGCCCAGACGATTGCCAAACATTCCTTCTCGGTGACGGTGTAATTAGTCTCGGCCTTAGTAAGCGTACGGCTTGCATACGCCACGACATATTCCGGGAACCCTGGTTTGCGCTGCGCAAGGACAGCGCCAAGGCCGATACCACTGGCATCCGTGTGTACCTCTGTAGGGGCCGTAGGGTCGTAGTGGCGGAGTATGGGAGGTGACGTCAACAAACGACGGAACGTTATGAAAGCGTCGTCGCACTGTGATGACCACGAATTGAGAGGCCCGTTACTTCCAAGGAGCTTCGTCAGCGGCGATATGATAGTCGCGAAGTTTCGAATGAAGCGCCGAAAGTAGGAACACAGCCCTACGAAACTGCGCAGTTTCTTGACGGATGTCGGCTTGGGGAACTCGGCCACGGCCCGAAGCTTAACTGGATCAGGGAGAATTCCGTCCTTGGACACGACGTAGCCGAGTATTGTGAGCTGCCGAGCTGCAAATCTGCACTTCTTTAGGTTCAGTTGCAGACTGGCGTCACTCAGACGCGTTAAAACATGCCCTAGGCGCTGAAGATGCGTCGAGAAGTCCGGAGCGAAAACGACGACGTCATCGAGGTAGCACAGGCACGTGTGCCATTTCAGGTCACGCAGAACAGTATCCATCATGCGCTCAAAGGTGGCGGGCGCATTGCACAGCCCAAACGGCATGACGTTGAATTCGTACAAGCCTTCGGGGGTGACAAAAGCGGTCTTCGGTCGAGCGTCCTCAGCCATAGGTACTTGCCAGTACCCTGAGCGCAAATCGAGGGATGAAAAGAATTCTGCTCCTTGCAGGCTGTCAATAGCGTCATCTACCCGCGGTAGTGGGTACACGTCCTTACGAGTGATCTTGTTGAGGCGTCGGTAGTCCACACAGAACCGCAAAGAACCATCCTTCTTCGTGACGAGAACGACAGGAGACGCCCAGGGGCTGCTAGAGGGTCGAATAACATCACGGCGAAGCATGTCGTCGACATGCTCGTTGATTACATGGCGTTCTGTGGGAGATACGCGATATGGACGCTGTCTCAGTGGTGGCTGTGTGCCTGTGTCGATGAGATGCGTAATGGTGGATGTGCGGCCGAAAGAAGGTTGGGCGACATCAAAAGAATACCGGAATTCTTCCAACAGGCCCAGAAGCTGGGAACGCTGGCCCGCCGTAAGGTTGTCAGGAATGGAGGGACCGAATACATCATCGGATGATGAAGCAGATGTCGAAACAGCACTAAGCGTACTGGAACTTGAGCAGTGCATGTCATCGGGTTGATCCATAACTTGTTCCATAACTTGTTCGTCTTCGATGGTTTCCACGCTGCCGAGACATTCCTCTCGCACCAACGTAACGCTGTATGGGGATGAGTTCACTACAAAAATAGTGGTGCTGCCGTGAGTGAGTTACACGGTCGCGAAAGGAACCAGCAAGCCTTTTCTGATGAAAACACGATGAGATGGCGAGAGGAGTGCAGCGGTGTCAGAAAGGCTTGCGCAGTAGACCGACACCGTCGCGGACGAGTTTGCAGGCACTTGGGTGTCATCTCTGACGAGTAACGTGCTTGCAGCAGATGGACTGTCGGCCGGCGTCAAAGAAGAGAATTGGGTGAGTTCTATTTCTGCTAGTGCGCAATGAATGACGGCGTCATGGCGGGAGAGAAAATCCCATCCTAGGATGACGTCATGAGAGCATGAAGGAATTATGATGAATTCGACCGCATACATCACGTCCTGAATCATAAGGCGGGCTGTGCACATCACCGTAGGGTGAATGCTTTGGGCGCTGGCTGTACGGAGCAAGAGCCCGGAGAGTGGCGTGGTCACTTTGCGCAGTAATCGGCTAAGTTTTGCGTTCATGACGGATACGGCGGCTCCAGTATCTACAAGGGCAGATGCACGACCGCCATCCACAAGTACGTCTGTCACGTTCGATGGGCTTTCCTGGGGGCTTCCGCAGTTCGACAGCGTCGCAGCCCTTGCCTCGTGGACTGCGACGACTAGTTTTCCTGGTCGCCCTCGAGTGGACGTGGCCGCATCGGCGACAGTGAGCGACGTCGCGGAGATGGTGAACGGCGGGTTGACGGAGCGGGGCGAGACGACGGTGACATAGGTGGCGGTTGGTCATAAGAGTGGCTTGATTGGCTGGGAAAGTTTGAGGCGACCTGCGGTTGCTGCACATGATTGCAATAGCGTGCTACATGACCGACGCGACCACAAGCTAAGCAGATGGGCCGATTGTCAGCGGTGCGCCATCTGTTCGCGGGTCCCATCCATGTCGCAGAACGCGTTGGGCGAGCCGGCTGCTGATATGAGTGCATGGTGGGCGGCACTCGGGGCACGTGGGTGACGTCGGCGTATGTAGGCGACACAGTTTCTTCGAAGGCCTGGGGCCTCACGGTGGTTTCGGTGTAACTTAGAGGGCAATCCACAGAAATCGGTGGGGGTGGCCTGGCTACAACTTGGGCGTAGCTGAGTGGCGCAGATGCAGGAGGCGGCTGGTGGTATTCTGGAACGACCGGCGCGATTTCCTGCTGAATGGCTCGGCGTAGCGGAGGTACAAGTGTACTTGATGGCTGCTGAGCATGTTGCGGCGGAGCAAAAGCCACTAAAGAGACCTGGCGGGCAACTTCATCACGCACGAATGACTTGATTTCGGCGAGCAAGGTTGTGTGGTCAGGAACCGCTGACAAAGCCGAGAGACCAGCATCACGTGGTGGCGATCGACGGGTCATCAAGTGCTGGCACCGCAGCTCGTCGTAACTTTCGCATAATGTAATAATTTCTGCAACAGTATGAGGGTTCTTGGCCAGGAGCATGGTGAAGGCATCGTCGGCGATGCCTTTTAGAACATTCGTGATTTTGTCAGCCTCTGACATGTTCAGGTCGACTTTCTTGCACAAGTCAAGGATCTCCTCGATGTAACCTGTGAAGGACTCGCCAGTCTGCTGTGCTCGTTCTCGTAAACGCTGTTCGGCTTGCAGTTTACGAACGGCAGGGCGGCCTAACACGTCAACGACAGCGGTCTTAAAAGCGGACTAAGTCGGGAAATCAGATGCGTGGTTATTGTACCACGTTCCGGAACAGGTTACCGAGTTTAGCTGCCTCATCCGAATGATTGGGGACGCTCACACGTTGGTACATGGCAAGCCAGTCCTCGACGTCGGTGCCATCCGCGCCGGTGAAGACAGGAGGGTCGCGGATGCGGGGGACACCGGGACATGGCGTCGGTGTAGGAGGGAGCGTTTGCTGAGCGGCGTCCTGGTGCATGGTAGAAGGCACGGTACGGGATCGAAGCTCAAAGGGCATCGAATGCGAACCAAAGATGTTTGAAGTGGACAGCTCTCTCCACCGAATTGTTAAGACGTTTATTGGCGTACACTCGTTGATGATTCACGACAGTGACAGTCAATGCGGGGACCGACTCTCTGCACGAGCTGCTCTTCTTCTTAAGAAAAGGGCGACCCACTAGAAGGCACTCGAGAGGACGACCCACTGTTCGAAGGCTTTGCCACAATATATATATATATTTGAGACCACGTCCGGTACGGCACTAACTAGGTTGTACTTTAATCCAGGTGCACGAGCCAAAGAGACACAGCCCGCATGACATACGACGATGATCACCACAATGGTTTTGTCATACAGATGAAGATGAAGTAATTGTCAGCACACTATTTCCCCCCTTCGCGAAAGAGGGCAGCCAATTAGAAAGGGTTGGAACGCCGAATATATGGTTTGAGTCGAGAGACGTGGACGATCTCGGTGTGGCGGTGACGATGATTGACGATGAATTTATTTGACCTCTTTATTCACTCTGAACTTTTCTTGTCTCTTGGGGTTTACCTTCTCGTTCTACATTTTACTGCTTGTGGTGTCATCTTCAAATTTAAGGTGAACTTCCTTTATAATACACCAGACTTTTTTCTCCCTAGATGATTACCGATGAAATGTAGCTTTTAAATATCTTCTGCTTAAGCGATAGAAGTCTCAAAGATTATAATTGTGCTTGTATAATGGCTTCTACTTCAAAAATGTTTGTTAGATCAAAACTTCAAAAAACAGCTGTTTCGATGACTTTCTGGGGCACTTTGTTCAAATACGCTTGCTCACGTGGCAAACCACAGGAACTCAAGAAGATTCTACTTGCCCCTGTACAAACATAAACACTGGCAGCTGCTCCATTTCGCGAACAGCGATCGGTCTTAGAATGGACGCTTCAGGCTGACTCTGAACATTCTCACTATTTCATTTCTGCGTAGGCGCAGGCAATACTGATAAACGGTCCTCTTTTGATTTACTGTTTTTTTTCTGAGTTACTGAATTACTAATTTCTGATTTACTGATTTATTGTTTTTTTCATGTTAACGGGAGAAGAAACAAAATATACAGCATTCAGTTGTTGCGGTATCTTCAGTAGAAAAAAAAAAGCACAGTGCGAAAAAATTGAAAGTAGAAATCACATGTTAAGCAAGGCAAAAAGAAAAGAAAGCTTGGAAAAACAAACATACACAAATTATAATACAAAACGTAAGGACAATATAACATGTTGCAATTGTTATCGCTACATTAAAAAGTAGTTGCTCAGATGAAGACCACTGTTGCAAAAAATAATTCTTTACTAGGTTTTTGAATGCATGTTCTGTGGTTGATGATTTTATTACGTAAGGAAGGGAATTTCACAGCTTGATTCCCGTAAATGTGGTAGTGAACTTGCCGTAGTTTGCGCGAACTGTAGGCAGAAGGCTGTTGTCAAGGTCAGAAAACCTCGTAATACTATTCGTTACAAAGCTTTCCACGACAATGCTATCTATCTAAAAGAGAAACACCTCTCGAAGCTTATAATTTTTTTACAATTACAGCTTCACATTATGTCTGTTTACACAGTCACGCAATTATTGCAGACCAGTTTGAACCCTCTTCATTTCGGTTTCACGAAAGTGAGGCAGGGTGGCATCCCCGTCGGAATAAGGCAGCACGACTCTTCGTCCCCCAAGAGCCACTGCAACCGAACTCCCGGCATTACCCCGCGCACTGCAAAGACAGTCATCTTGGGTCCAAGCGAGAACGCTGTGCGTATGCTCGTCATAAACCGTCGCACTGTCTCTCATACCGATGAAAAACCACGCCACGTAACCAAGCGCCCATTGGTCTGGTATTGGTGCAGTGTACCTGGGTGACTTAAGTATCATTCGAAAAATACGGAACCGCAGATGCAGATACGTGACCCGCAGGTGGCGGGGTCAAATCCCGGCTGCGGTGGCTGCATTTCCGATGGAGGCGGAAATGTTGTAGGCCCATGCGCTCAGATTCGGGTGCACGTAAAAGAACCCCGGGCGGTCGAAATTCCCGGAGCCCTTCACAATGGCGTCTCTCATAATCATATGGTTGTTGTGGGTCGTTAAACCCCACATATCAATCATAACATAGACTGAGAGAAAAGGATTGCTTTCTCATTCGTGTCCTCGGAGAATGCGTAAAAGAACTTCTCATTGGCTTCGAGTGATTAGAATAAAAGGCAGCAAAAAGTCACTGCCCTATCCGCAAACTGAATGATGTTAGAGGAGCTTGCTCGGAGATGATGTGGTAACCCACGAATCATCCATATACAATCCTCAACCATAATCTAAAGGTATGACGAGTATGCTTGATGGTACACCCACTTCGATACTGCTTAACTGTCCTGCAGTTCCAGGCTTGGTTGATGACGAGCGTTTCTCGATCTAGCCTATTGCGCTTATCTGAACAATACTGCAGAAACCACTGCGATGTTTATTTTTCCACCGTGGAGCAGAGGTAAGGTAGTGTATCACGCAGACTTTCAATGAAGCAACAGCCGTGTAATTTTTTTAGTTACTGTCTGCTAGCCCTAAAGTGTTCGGATCGACGGCGTCCCTTCGTGGAGTCATGACACACGTCATATAAGTAAAAAAAAAGGGATAAATAATGGGCTCATCTGTATTTGTTAGACACTACATTACTGAGAACCGACAAAATCGATCTGTATGACTATGCGTCAGATTAAAAACAATGAAAATAAAAAAATGAAAATATTTAGAGCTGTGCGAAGTGTTTTAAATTACATGTTAAGTGCGTTTCGAGGCGGCTCCAATCGGAGCCGTCCCTGGTGGCTTAATCTCGGCAATGCCAACTCTAAATTGCTTGTAAAGCGTGCTCTGCCTGTGAGACGACTATGAAGTGCAAAAAAAAATACAGTTTTACGGTCTATACAATGCCGGAATACAAACACTGCCGTGGAATCGTCGAATCTTTGTTTCTATTTCCGGCCACTTTTTAGTCATTAACATGAATTATCAACATGCCATAGTCGGCACTGCTCGTGGATTCAGTCCTGCGGTCTTCTTGACATTGTGGCGACGCAGTATGCGCATATATCAGCTCGGACTCCGTGTTGTCATCGTCTAACGCGGCGTGATACGGTTTCACGCTGCACAATGTCTCCGATAAGTGACCACGCTACTGCAGCGTCTATGGAGATTTACGTCACCGGAAGCGATAGGAAAGCAAGCTGCAAAGCATAGATGATGCTCACTTTTTACTTCGCTACCCAGGTGAGCGTAGCGTCAAAATGCTCACACGATGGCGCTGCTTGCGGAATAAACAGTTATGTTTTAAAAACGACAGTCTTTCTTAGAATACTTCAAAGCGAAACTTTTGGTCTGTTCGTCTGTTTGTCTGTTTGCCAACCGAAACAGCTCAAGTGCAATGAGATACACAGCGCCCATCAATATTGCTCGCGCACCAATATTGCTGATGTTTCTGCATTCATGCTTGTGCCATTGTCGATTAAAAAGCAAATGTTGGCCATATTTGAAGCACAATAACAACACGTCCATATTACGCGGTTTGTTTCTTTACTCTAGAAAAGACATACAGAAGTAATTCTAAGAATTGTAGCGTTTATTACGCTGTGCTGACTATGAAATGCTATGCACAAAAAAAATCAAGTTTTGTACTCTTCGCTAAGTCATTACGGTGCTGCCACCTACCTTGAGATCTACAAAATACGGCCACCAAGATTTAGCGAGCATACTGTAACGGAGGCCACTTTTTCGTTTCTTGAGATTACTACCCGACGGCGCTGATATCGCAGGCAGCGCCTCCAGAATCTCATTCAACGATTTTCTCGCACAAAATATTGAATAAACGTTTTATTTTTTTCACTCACTTCAGACCAAAGACCGCTGTCCTTCTATGACATTTGAAGCCACACATGCAGATATGGGATCAATATTTTCTGACAGGAATCTTCCTTACCTCGACACGAGTATTCGACAACACTGCAACGTACAGACGGCCCTGAACTACCACTTCGTTCACATCCAACAAAACATTGTAACTTGTGGCGTACGAGAAAAACATTATTAAACAGACAGTCTTCAGTCTCTCACTCAGAGCCATCCTAACTCCTACATGTGTACAGAGCTGTCTAGGTACTCCAGGGAGCGTTCTTGGTGACTGGTACTTGTCCTGGTCAACAATCTCGTGATTATATGCACAGAAACACGAAATTAATTGAAATGGAGTATGTTAGTCACAGCAGCACAGTCGGTAGAACACCGGTAGTGTTATCCAGAAATGTAGGTTCAATTCTTACCGGTGTGAAGCTACATTTATGGTAACTTCAATATCGTTACATATATACCAGGAACCTACAATTAAAATTGGCGTATTGGGACGGAACGGAACAGAAAAAAATAACCCCCTATTTTTCATCGTCGTGAAAGACAAGAAAAATAGAGCGAGTGCAAATAACGCACAGGCTCGTGACGTCATATAGTTGTACCTCGGTCGGTCTTTTAGAAGAGCCACACTTCACGGTTATGGTCTGTTCTATAATGCACATCTCGAGGAAGAATGTCAGGCAGAACACAAACATTACATTCCCTATAAGTGAGTCATAACTACATAAAGAGCAGTGGGAGGACTACACACAGAAGAAGCAACAAAATGTACTCTTCTTAGTATCCCCGCGCAATATGCCGGCAACAGCGTCGCTCGTGAATAAAATGTGGCCATCATCTCCGGCTGTTCCCGGAACGGGAGCTGTAAACGCGGGTTATAGCCACTGCAGCCGGGAAACTACTGGGGTAAAGAAATGTACCACCTTTTTGCACGTTCAGTTGACTCCTGGAATGGGGTATTGCAGTGAGTTGACCTAAATGGAATTACATTTCAGGGACGACGCAAAACGCACGTGAGATACTGACATTCGCGTCATAGCAGCACAATAAGCGCGTTGGTTCGCCATCGTCAACCGTAGCGTCGGCATTTACATGAGTGATCTGCAAAACAATCAACGCGTGAGGACGTCTCGAACGAGTAGTGTAATTTTTTTTGGTACCAAGTACACCGCCGCTCCGACATTTGGTGACACAGGCATGCACCCAGGGCAGGGAGATTGAAGAGGCGACCATTTCCCTATAATCAGTTGTACCTGTCCCATAGCACAGATTTACGTGCGTGCAGGTTTTGTCGACAACAGCAGTTGAGAACCATGGTAGTTGCATGCTAAGGTAAAAAAAAAATGTAAGATTCGAGACACCAAAGAAAACAGGTGATACGAAATAGTCTCTCCCTGTTTTCCTTACCATATTTTGTCGATCGTATAGTTTGTGATCAAATTGTTTTAATACGCAATCAGCCTGACAGCTGGCAACACTGGTGCCCTTGTGAGCCGGCATGTAACAACCAGCCTGCTAGCAAGTGCCTCTTTTTCGGTGAACGCTTTTGCTCACAAGTCAGTTGCATATGTAATCGAGTAATATCAGCTTTTTTTAACTTCGCGTAGAAATAGAATGATTCGTAGCAGCTTAAGCGTTGCTAGAGAAAGACGGCTCTGCTTCATGCGATGCATGAAGTCACACACACAACGACGAAATGGCGGTTGCAGGCGGTGGGTAAGATTTATATCGAGCGACTACTAGAGCTCCTCTTGCAGCGAAATATTCTTGGACAGTGGTCAGTAAGCATCACTCGTACGCTCCACAGCACGCTCAGAAACTGTTCAATAGACGACAGCGACCCATAGTTTCGGGTTTTGTTGCCGAGATGCAGCAAATGCATGCCTACATGCACTCCAAGCCGACCGAGGTGTTATCTCCGCAAGCGCCCCCAGTGCTTCGCGGCTGGCATTGGTAAAACCAATCAAGGCCATGTTGCGAAGGGCTCAAGTTATTATTCTTGTTGACTGTACGGTGAAATTTTCATAATTTTTATATAAACTAACGCTGCAATATTTCATCTACTTCTCTTTTTTGCTAAAAACCAAAAAATAATGTAACCTTGTCAAGGCCATTCGAACAAGTGATTGACCAAGATGGAATGAAATAAATGACTTGTGATTAGACATCATGGGGCGCTCCTTAGAAAATCATTTCGTTTTTCGCTTAGACAGGTAAATAACTTCAATCAGTTATGCAAATTTATTCATGTTCACTTTTGAGCTAAATATGTTCCATTAAATTTAGATGGCATTCCAAAAAGGACTGATCTAATATTGTGGCAATGTACTTGATATGTGGTGATTTTGCCGGCGTATAAACAAAAGCCTGCAAAACATGTGTGACTGCACTCATGCTCTACAGCAATGCATTTCAATTTATTGTGCAATGCGCGTTTTATTTGAGTGTAAGGTAACTTTTCTTAATTTAGATATTCAATTTGCGCGACAGGCTAAGAGAGAGAGAGTGAAATAAATAAAAGGTACAGACAGGGAGGTTAACCTAACTGGTTGGCTACCTTCTACAGGCGTGGGGAAATAAGGGTCAGAAAGAGGACAGAGATAGTGACTCTGCAATGCACTAGACGAACTGGACAACCAGACTCTTTCGGAAGAAAAAAATCCTGCGCTACCGACAGGACTTTATGCCGCAGAAGAAGGCTGTGAGGGAACCCCTTCGCTTCTTGCGTCCAACTGGCCTAATTATTCCATTATTCGTCATTATTCGTAATTATTGCGTCCAACAGACTAATTATTCTGCTATTTTGGCGCACTGTCTAATAAGGCTTGCCTTTGTCCTGAGAATAAGAAACGGTGCTTTTTGCCTTTTAGTTCTTTGTGACTAAATTTATCTGCCCTGCCGATGTTACTTTATAAACAGCCAATAAGACCAAGAACTAAAAAAGAAAATAGGTTTGTGTAGGTAGCAGAGACCACAAATGAAACGATTTTTAGATCTGCAGCCCACCATTACTCCTGATTGCTTACGTTAATTTATGACATAAAAAACTGCCTTCTTTATTGTTATTTTGCTGAATCCTGGTTTATGAAAAGTAAAGGGTGTCAATTACTATAATGAATAAAGCAATGTAGTAGTGAGGCATTGTAGCGAGGTTTTCTTTAAGCATTTATACCGATAAGCACTATTGATGAGCGAGTTGTTGGAGTTGTACTCGCCTTGATTAAACAATTATTGTGGTGTTGCATATTACATAAAAAGAAAGATATAACAAAAAGCAGGACAAAATCGAGAAAAAGAAACGAAAAGAAACAGTCATAATGAGAACTTTCTTACTCACTCAGAATAATCTAGTTCTCCCTGTTTCGTTCACTGTTGTAGCACGTCAGATTATTGCGAACTAGTATTGAGGATAAAGAAAGAGATGAAAAGTACGAATGATATAGTTCTCTTTATTTTTTCACTGCTGCAGCGCGTCACAATATTGCTAGCTAGTGTTGAGGAAAATGAAAGAGATGACAGGAAATACAGCAGCAAAGAATTTCCACCGTCGGTGGGCTATACATCCACGGTAATTCCAGATCAGTATTGGGTGCCTCTTCGACCAGATGAGCTCAGAGGTGATCTACGCTACAAACAACACGTTCCCGCGTTTTCTGGCAGCCCGCTTTCACAGCTGATTCTGGGCTGCTGTTCGATCTACGCAGCTGGTACTTCACGCTGTTCTTTTCTCGCACGTTGTCAGTGCTACTGAATGACATGGGCTCTCCCCAGACAGGAACCCCCTCAAGATTTCGTTCCATGCAGACATCGAGACCGTGTTCATACTTAAGAAATAATTGTTGTTGGGCTAGTTGACGCATGTTACAAGAAAATTGTCGGACGTAAACCATCGCGCTCTTTTATTTTGCCTCTTCCCCGGTCGGTTTCGTCAGGCAGTTTTCTTGTAACGTAATACGTTGTCATCTCTGGCATTTTTGGCATACTAGTTTTCTTATTTAGAGATATGGTTGTTGCGATGACATTATATTCGAGATTACCGTCTTAATTCTTGTATTTCCACTAGGCAAAACTGTTGCACACTGATACCACTTGTTTGATTTGTGTTATCTTACTCAGAACCCTGGAACGAAGACGATCAACGCTGCTTCGCATTAAACGAGGGTAGCATAAACACCAGTATTTACTTGCGCAATCTGTCGTGGTCGCCAATACGCTTTCAGGGCCTGTAGTATGTGTATCTTCTTTTTGGTTCATGATAAGCCACGGCGACGAGGACTGCACCACTCACAATTACGCTGGTTCTCTCGAGTCATGTGATTGATTGATATGTGTAGTTTAACGTCCCAGAACTACCATATGATTAAGAGATACGCCGTAGTGGACGGCTCCGGAAATTTCGATCACCTGGGGTTCTTTACCGTGCACCCAAATTTGATCACACTGGCTTACAACATTTCCGCCTCCATCGGAAACGCAGCCGCCGCAGCCGGGATTCGATCCCGCGACCTGCGGGTCAGCAGCCGAATACCTTAGCCACTAGACCACCGCGGCGGAGCGGAGTCATGTAAAGTTCGGCAGCTATGTGTATGGCGACAAGATTTGTGAGCAGTCATCACAATTCACTAATGTCTCGAGGACTTTCATGTATAGTTTCTTTGGGTACAAAACATTTTCGTTGGGCACTTTCGTAGGTGTTTGTCCAATGGCACAATTCGAGGTGCCATAAAATACGACCATAAAACAAATTTATGGTGTTATAAGATATGGGACCGTGTTGACTTGCGTTCTGTATATAGCACCATAAGTAGTTATGCTATGATAATTTTAAAAAATTTTATAACTCAGTGTCACAAATAAATAAGATGACGGCTGTTTACAAATCATCATCTATACGCCATCGAAAGGTAAAATATATGTGCTTCTATTAACAGTCGTGAGGCAACAGGTGACTGGTAGCAGCTGCTGAAACGTCACTTAAATATTTTCAGAAAAAAAAATTGCCCGCAGCTTCCCTCGGGGGAACACTGAGGAGGATGCGGAGCATATAATTGGTTAACGGGGTGTTAAAGTGCGACTTACTTGGGTCGATGGCTAAATTGGTTAACGTGGTTGTGAAATGGGGTGTTAAATTGCGACTTACTTGGGTCAATGGCTAAATTGGTTAACGTGGTTGTAGGAGGGGGTGTTAAATGAGTGAACACGTACACACGTATGCGAAAGGGCGGC
This sequence comes from Rhipicephalus annulatus, assembly GCA_013436015.1. Lineage (NCBI taxonomy): Eukaryota > Metazoa > Arthropoda > Arachnida > Ixodida > Ixodidae > Rhipicephalus > Rhipicephalus annulatus. The sequence continues at coordinate 36,935 of WOVY01006275.1, read as the reverse complement.
GCTGGTCGAAGGGACGTCGATCATTGTGTTTGTGGATTCGTTGGAATTCAATTCACCGCGACCTTGGACGTCGACGCGCCGTACAAACCAACCGACGAGCGGCAACTGAGCGAGCGAGCGCCGACCTTGAGTATATATACAGCACGACGGCGCATGCACTGTCAGCTGTTGAATGTTCTCGAAGCGCGACGCCACATGCGCGTCCACTGGAGAATCAGGAGAATTGTAGATGTCGAACGCGGTGTGTAGAGAAGGAAGGGTGCTCAGATGGTGGAGGAGTGAAGCGCGCGCGGTGTGTAGAGGAGGAAGGGATGCACAGATGGTGGAAGAGTGGGCGACGGCGCGACGGCGCATGCGCGCGCGTCAGCTGTCGAATGTTCGAGAAGCGGTGTGGACGGCGCGGACGGCGCGGACGGCGCACTACAAGGCGCGAGTATAAGATGCTCCGCATCTAAAATTCACGTGGTATAATGCATCTCCTAACTCGATAAAATAGTACTGTAAAATGCCAAATAGACTAGTGCGGACATAGCTGAATGAAATGGAATTGTCATGGTACAACCCACTGTCCATCTTACAAAAGCGAATGCTGTTTCTTGCATATTTCAAAACCTGCGCTAAATTGCTGAATGACGCCTATAAAGACGATAGAATAAGCTGCTGTAAAATATTGGTGATATTGGGAACTGAAATATAGACATAACAGATGGCGTTAAATGAGCCACTGTGTTGTTGCAGTTGATGAAAGACTGCAAAAAGTCAAAGCTTTGCCGCAAAGGCGAAGCAATGAACGTGATGGCAACAAATTGGAAGGTCACACGCAGAATAGCAAGCAGATCGAAACGTGCGCCACGTTTCTCACGCACAAATGACGCACGAAACGTACTCACAGGTACAGATAAAGGTGAATAAGCGCCTCGGTTGTTACTTCGCTGTGTCTGAAAAGCACGCCTTTTTCGCAAACGGAGCTGTGCAACAATCGCAGTGACCTTTGTGTGCCCCGTAACTACAACAGAATTGTTCCAGTGCAAGCCCAACAACAGTCAATACGTATAATTCTCTCAACCGGGAGATAAGGGTGCGCGAGCGATCGTCACTCCCCTCCTCTCCGCGGCCAAAGTACGGTGCGAGATGAAAGCCGCCGCGCGCTCATTGCGCCATAATGCTGATAATGGTAAAAACGTGACACCTCCCCCCCCCCCCCCCGATATGCTTGCCAACAGCGGTAACTGGTAGATAGAGATAGCTAGTCGTCTGAACTTTGAATTAGCTACCCCTTGATGGTTCAGTGGTTAACGCTTCGCATTCACGATGCGGAGGTCCCAAGTTCGCTTGCGCGCGCTGCACTCTTCTTACTTATTTTTTTGTGTTATTCTATATATAAATAGGTATACATATACGGTGAATGACCTCAACGCCACCGCAGGGAAAGAAATCCAACCGAGAGTTCCGATTCAGTTGCTATCGCAATAAAACAAATGAACCAGCTTGAATTCATGCGATGTTTGCTATTATTTGTACATATGTTCTACCATTTTTCTCCTGCATCTTTTTTGTGGATTAAATCTGATAGTTATGGTAAACTTGCCACATAAAATCCAGAAAGGACGTATTTTAATGCTAGTTAAAAAATATTTGCTCACTAAGAAGTGGCCACCAGATATTTTCTGTGTCTCCGTGCTTGAAAGAAGCCCTCTTTGCGCTAAGCGCATCCAGCACGACAAAAATAGTTTTCTTATTCCATTCCATTCACTACAACGGCAAAAAAGTGAATGTGATTGCATGAAACCAAAATGTCACACAAAAAATGTCAAGCAGCTAAATAGAGCATGTCTCTGAAATGCAAAGAAGGACGCCCGAAAAGACCGCACAGGTGTACAACACCACACAAGCGTCAATTGAGCTTCACAGGTACGTTTTCGCGTCGGAGGAGCAACGCCCTGCAAGCGTCGACAATGCTCCACGGGGTGCTCTTAAGTACTAACTTTACTTTTAATCTGTAGCAAGCGGGGTGAGCCCTCTGCGTCTTCTGCCACACGGTGGCATCTCATGCAAGCAGTACCCATGGAGGTTCGCAGTACCCGGCGTTTTCACTTTTAGATGCGGAAGCATCTTATACTCGCGCCTTGTAGTGCGCCGTCCACGCCGTCCGCGCCGTCCGCACCGCCTTAGTTGAGCTAATTCATTACGTCTGATACAATAATCACTCGTTCTCTGCTACTGCAATATTCACGCGTTCATCAAGTATAAGGTTATTTGTTGCACTTCAAAAGCATACATGTGTCCGAGTTAAAACGGTCAAAGTTTCACATTAAATGCACCAGGAAGGTAAAGTATTGGTACGGAAACCAGTAACACAAACATGAGCTTGTACGGTAAAGTTAGCTATTTAAAACCTACGCGAGCGTCGGTGCACACTGAACCATGCCTGTGTATTCAGGCATGTGTATAACTCTGTTACCAGCCACTAAACTGTTTTAGCGGGACGGCTCAGTGCTCTCCCATAGTTGAGTACGAAGTACTCAAAATCGTTCAACATATTAGATGCGGAAGCATCTTATACTCGCACCTTGTAGTGCGCCGTCCGCGCCGTCCGCACCGCTTCTCGAACATTCGACAGCTGACGCGCGCGCATGCGCCGTCGCGCCGTCACCCACCATCTGTGCCGCGCGCGCTTCTCCTTCGAGAACATTCGACAGCTGACAGCGCATGCGCCGTCGCGCCGTCGCCATCTGTGCCGCGCGCGCGTTTCTCCTTCGAGAACATTCGACAGCTGACAGCGCATGCGCCGTCGCGCTGTATATATACTTAAGGTCGGCGCTCGCTCGCTCAGTTGCCGCTCGTCCGTTGGTTCGTCGCAATAAATAAAACACCGCCCTTTCGCATACGTGCCGTACGTGTTCACTCATTTAACACCCCATTTCACAACCACGTTAACCAATTTAGCCATCGACCCAAGTAAGTCGCAATTTAACACCCGTTAACCAATTACATGCTTCCGCATCCTCCTCAGTGTTCCCCCGAGGGAAGCTGCGGGCAATTTTTTTTAAGGACGATAGTCTTTTTGGGCACCTTCGACACAAAAATGTTTATCTGCCTGCCTGCCTGCCTGCCCATTCGTCTATTGGTCCACTCTTAACGGTACTGCATGCGCAGCGCCCACCAATGTTACTCAAGATTCAGCGTTCGTACTTGTGCGATTGTCAATCAAGAAGCAGTTATCGCGCATATCTGAGGCACCATAACAACACGTATATATTTTGTCTTTGTTTCCACATGACCAGCGGATAAAGAGTGGACCACGTTTGGTGCTCTGTCTCAAGGGAACTTTTTGAAATCAAAAGAAAAGGTAGGGACATTTTGTGATAAAAGACATGCTGTAGCTCTACCAAGATATGCGTACAGGCAGCGGTAAATGGTGTTTAAATGTACCTCCCCGTTATTTAACCGTCGCATGCATGGCGCGTGGTTTAGTTTGTCGCACGCAGCCCACTGGGGAGCGAGAGATCTCTTGTTCGAATCTCCGAACGGGTGCTTCGAAAATTTTTTAGGGGCGAAGCTCCTTATAGCGGAAGCTATTCATCTCTCGTAGCCGTTGTAGTGTGTAACACGTATAACATTTTGACCTCCAAGGTGGTGCCGGTGAGAAATTTCTTCTGTGTGTTGTTGAAAAATAAAAGATAGTGTTTAATGTACATGCCAATGGTCTGAGGGGGAATGAGAGACAGGAGCATTTGGGTTTTAGTTAACGCGCACGCTGTTATCCCCATTAGAAGCCATTGGCATGTACATTGAGCACTAGTTGACAAGAAAGGGTTGCTACGTTATACTCGCTGGTTGTAACCTTCTTGGTTTCAGAAAGGTTTAGCGAGCGTTGGGCCGCATAGCCATGAATACAGTGAACTAGTATATACCATGAACTCGAGGTGGTTAAAGGTGGGAAGTAGGCACGAAGGGCAAGCCGTAAGAAAGTGTGCGTGGGCCACCTCTCGTTTAGTCCTTGAAATGTCCGCTGGATGGCGGTGCTTCTATATGGGGAATATATGATGAAAATATGCGAGATGGTGGTACTTGGAGTGATGAATAGACGGACGAACGGACACACAGACAGATGCATGGATGGACGCATGAACGGACGCAGGGGCGGATGCCTTAACAAACGCAGGGACGGACGCACGAACTGACGCGCGCATGGACGGGCGGATGGACGCATGGACGGTCACACTGACGGACGCATGGACGGGCAGAAGCAAGAACGAATGGACGGATGGATGCGTCACCCCACTCTCCATCATTCACTCCGTGGATATGCTGCCATTTTTTTCAGCTCATTTATTTTTTCTGCCTTTTCTATGTACACATGCATAAAGATATATTAAACACGATGACGACGATAACGAAAGAGTCCACTGAGAGTGCCGATATATATAAAAAAATAAAAAAATGCCTCTGTCTAAACAAGCTGCGACAAACAAGCCTAACGAGATTCTGACTTATCCCGAGAAGTTCGGAAGAAAAAAAAATCGCCAAGAGACCCTGCTTCGTTTGTTGATGCAGTGTAGTGGACCGTGATTGGGACAGCAGGTTCCCCGGCAGTCATAACAATAAGAGCCGCGGCTGGAGAAGACCACTTGAGAAATTGCGTGCATTGCTTTGCCGTGACTTCGTTTTTTTCTCAAGATATCTACCCATTTGCTTGGTTCTCATTGACTTCTTGCTAGATTTTGCTCAGTAGATTAAGGTTACCATGTTCACGTTGTTTTGTGGTGGTGCTCACTCGGCGCACTTTTGAAGACTATACGTAACCAGGAACGCATGGTGAGTGGTTAGACTTAAAATAGAAACGGATAAACTTCCTATGAAATAACTTTCTATGAAAAAACTTCCTATGAAAAACACCAGTTTGGTACAACACGTGCGCAGAGGCCTTTGCAGAAACATATAGAGTTGCCTTTCAAAATGCGTGCTGCCCTTAAACAAACGAATGCCAGATTAGTGCATTCCTCTAACCCGCACGAAAGTTAACATTCTGGGCAGCACTCGTAATCAGACATGGTACCTGCCGCATTGTAAGCTGTCGACCAAACGTGTCGCTATCAGTGCGGGTGGCGATATGGTCGAGTTTAGCCTCTATCTTGATCCTATCGTTCATATGGTTCAGAAGAACATGTGCTCGAGTCACTTCAGCAGCCATAAGCTTCCCTCAGGCCAGAATATTTCTGCATAGCTGAACAACTCGAACAACAAACTTATAGAAATTGAAAGCATACGAATATAATTGTTGGCGGTTTGATTCTCGAAACCACAATTTGGCCATGAGGGATGTTGTAGTGGTGGGCTCCTTAATATTTGACTATAAGCTCTTACGTGTACATAAATGTAGCTAGGTGGGGGTATAGCGTGCAACTTCCTTAGAAGTGCGGCCATCGCTGCTGTTTTCGGTCCCGTGACCTTCGGTGCAGCATTTCAGTACGACAAGCACTAGGCAACAATGGCGTGCCACAACGAAAGCGCGTGAAACGAAAGGAAAGCAATGAAAGTGCAGCGGAACTGGAGTCCAAGGCGTTAGCGAAGTGCACACTCGGGAAATAAGCGAAACTAACGAGGAAAAATGCTGAGCTATCTTTGATGTCTTCGTAATTACAGATGTTATGAAAAAAAGCTAGCTTTAGAAATATGGGCTCTAAACACAACATGTTGCGTGACACATTTCGGTAAAAAAAAAAAAAAACCTGCGTAGAGCCGTACTTCCTGTCACAATTGAATTAAAAAAAAACTGCTAACTGCGTGTTTCCGTGCTCGAAAGCAATTTTCAATGCCCGAAAAAGAAACGGTAGGCGATCGGGCTCTAAGCATGTATTAGGGCTACGTTCACATTTTACCTGTCTACGCTATAACGTTCCACTTGTAAGTGTTGAAATATATTTACTTCTCTCCTTATCGCCTGAATTGGGTATTACAATAGGACGGTCAATGCATGTTACCACTATAAAAACGTACTCCCAAATCTCTTTTCAAAAGACGCAGCTCCAGATGTACCTTTATAGGCATGTTCTAGCGAGTAAGGGTCCTTGAACTAGTATAGCGCAAGTGGTCAAAATTTCCGGAGCCCTCCACTACGGCGTCTCTCATAATCAAATGGTGGTTTTGGGACGTTAAACCCCACAAATCAATCAACTAGTATAGCGCATTACGGGGAAGAAGAAACGGCCGAGCAGACCGACACAAGAGGACAGGTCTGCTCGGCCGTTTCTTCTTCCCCGTAATGCGCTATACTAGTTCAAGTACGATGAACCAACTCGCCCAATCTTCAACACTCGTGGAGTAAGGGTCACATGAAAATACTAGGGATCACAAAGAGGTATTGAAAGGTAACAATGCGTTATCACCAATTAGATAATTTTGAGAAAGGTTCACGTAGACTGAAAATTCCCGTTTCTAAGAATTCCAGTGCAATACTTACGATGTGCCTAAATGTCATATAAAAACTGAACTCACTCCGGTTGTGGTGCATATCTTTAAAAGTGGGACATAATAGCTTTCGGAAGATATCTATATTCATAGAAGTGGCACATATTCTTAATGTGGTTTACAAACTTTCTGTGAATAAATACTACTAAGGTCTACAATGACCTGAAACCGCCTCGTCGTTACAAAAATTTTAGTTGTTTCCAGATTTCTAGGTGCTGCAGGGTTCAAGGTTTCGTCTAGGTCGTCGCTCCGCTTTGACCCTTTCAGCCCTGAATTTTTTTAGCGGGTACAGATTTCGCTATCTTGTTGATTTGGATTTTATGCAGCTCCTTGGCCACTAAATTAACGTATTGTGATCATCCCATCAGTATACAAAATCAAATGGCACCATGTGCTATACTTAGGACACCAGGATTCAGTGGTTGTGGAGGGGAATATGGCGAGTTAAGGTACTTATAATAATTTATACCCTTTTAGCCCGTGTATACGTTGTGAAATTGGCACATAGCAACCGCCCGTTAGTTACAGTGCATAGAAGGTTGAAAAGCAGATTTTGGCGCTCGTGATACGCAACTTGTCATTGCACTTGAACGGACATCGTCTAATTTTTGAACGTTTTCAAGATTCAACATTGTAAAATATTGCCGAATCCTGCTTCAACGCAGCAAAATTATTTCACCCGTGTCTGCAAGGATGAGTGGAACCTTGGAAAGCGGCGCATATCCAAGCTGTGGGATTGGCCATGAACCAGGCAATTTGGAAAATAAATTCGCAACTATTTGAATGACTGTCGTCTAGATAAAGATGAAAGAAGTAATAATGTAACCAAATTGCAAATACTATCGTTAGATGAGTTAAACATAGTAGCTCTGAGCTGGGTAATTTCATAATAATAATAATAATAATAATAATAATAATAATAATAATAATAATAATAATAATAATAATAATAATCACATGGCGTTTAATATCCCAAAAGAACGTCATCAATATGAGAGACCCCGTAGTGGAGGGCTCCGGAAGTTTAGACCATTTGCGGTTCTTTAACGTGAACCGAAATCTGAGCACACGAACCTACAGCATTTTTGCCTCCACTGAAAATGCAGCCACCACAACCGGGATACTGTCACCCGACCTGCGGGTCAGCAGAAAAGAATAATTATGACTAAAAAAGGCAACTTAGAAAATACGCGTATCAGTTGGCTCCATTATCCAAATCTCTTTGAATATTTATGAAAATCCTCCAATGCATCAGCTTCCCGTCACTGTGTCCAAATGGCAAAGCCCCGAACCAAGGCGCATTTGGTACAATCACATCTAATCTAAGGAGTCGGTAAACGGTACCTAAAGTATTTTTCTGCAACGTGGAGTATACGTTACAAGAAAACGAGATAATGTTGTGTTGTTTCATGTACATGAGCATGTGTTTCATGAGCAGAGTGGATTAGGAACAAACGGGGTTAAGGATATCATAGCTGAAATCAAGAAGAAGAAATGGACATGAGCCGGACATGTAGTGCGTAGACAGGATAACCGCTGGTCTTTAAGGGTAACTAACTGGATTCCCAGAGAAGGCAAGCGGGTTAGGGGGCGACTGAAGGTTAGATGGGCAGATGAGATTAAGAAGTTTGCGGGTATAAATTGGCAGCAGCAAGCACAGAACCGGGTTAACTGGCGGAACATGGGAGAGGCCTTTGTCCTGCAGTGGACTTAGTCAGGCTGATGATGATGATGATGATGTTTCATGTACAAGCAAATAGAATAGTTAGGAGAAACTGGCACACCAGTTCTATGTTACAACCTTTCAGGCCTTTCAGGCCAACCTTTGAACGAAGTTACAGAATATAAGTACCTGGGTCTTACCATAACAAACTCTTTAAGATGAAACAAGCACATTTCAGACATTTGTGCGTCATTTTTTCGTAAACTGAGCCTTTTAAGACATAAGCTCAAACATGCTCCTGCAAGTGTTAGAATGCTAGCCTATACATCTATCGTAAGACCTAAATTGGAGTATGCATGTATAGTCTGGGACCCTTACACAAAAACTAACATTCATGTACTTGAGATGATTCAGCATAAAGCGGTTCGGTTCGTTTACTCTAAATACCGTTCGAGCGATTCCCCAACCCAACTCATGAGAGACCATAACATACCAACCTTAGAACTAAGACGTAAAATCCAAAGATAAAATTTCTTTATCTTCTCAAGAATAAGAAATTGTCAATGAGACCAGAACAATACATCCAACCACTCACCGCTCGCAGAACAAGACACCGGCATGCCGACTCTCTAACGCCATTCAATGCTAGAACTAACATTTTCAAATTCTCCTTTTTCCCGCGCACTGTAACCAAATGGAATCAATTACCAGCATTGTCCATAAATAGCATAGACTCAATTGAACATATTGTATCTTGACCTGTATTGTTAAAGTGTTAAATGTCTTTCTTATTCATTGTTTGAGTTATGTCCTCATTCTTCGCGCTTTTTATGTTCTTAATCTTCTGTTGTCCATATTACGAGCTTTGTAAATACGTCCCTCCTGCTTGGGCCCCTCACTGGGTCTGCAGTATTATGTAAATAAATAAATAAATAAAATAAATAAATAAATAAATAAATGAAAATTAAGATTTACAGTCCCGACAACGCCATCTATAAAGATTGCGACTTCAAGTTGTCTTGATTGACAAATTTCACTATTCATACGGTGCCTGAGGGGGCTGAAATTCTAATGCTGCCGTAATTAGGCAAACATAAATTCTTCTAAGATCACTTTTATCCTTATTTTAGTGCCTATATTATGAATCTAGATGCCGGAAACACACTAGTAACCGGGCCACTCAAACATGTATTTGCTAGTGCATCTGCCACTCCATTCAGAAATAGGTACCTGTGACATGGCAGCCAAGCCAGCTTAATCAAATTTACATGGGGAGGAATTAAGGACTTTAGTGCACCTAGAACATGCGAGTCCTCATTTCCTGCGAGAAAAGAACACACCAGTAAGAAATCCGTAAAGATCACGGTAAAACCTATAAATTATGTTAATTTACGGAGTGCTAGAATGATCGCTAAATGTTCTGCTACAAAGATGGGCACGAAATCTGGAAAGTGAAGGGAAAAAGACTGATCTCGAATAGGAGATAAAATACCCATTCCACATTTTTCATCATTTTGAGAATCATTCGTTGGAATGACTGTATTTATTGGCATGTGGGTGTGCTAATTACCTAAAATGAAGTTACAACTTCGTACGATATGAGCTTCGCATTTCTTAAAAAGATTTCATCGTATTATGTGTTGATCTGCTTGCTATCATTACTGATTGGAGTAACTCTCCAAATATGAACATTTAACGTATCAAGAAGACCAGGTACAGCCAAAATTTGAGGAGCATGATATCATGGCCTCCAAGGAATGAGCCTGAACGGGAAATGAGTATTATTTCTGAACGTCTTACGGTGAATTCCACAGGCTTCGAAATTCTTGCACCGGTAACAAGTTGTTTGTTTGTTTGTTTCTTTGAACTGATGGCTCATACCCACTCAGGAGGATTGGCCAAGAAAGCGTAGTGCAGCTTTCTGTGATAATTGTAACTCTGTGTAATGAATTTGTATTATATATGACTAATGCAAGGAAAACCACATAACAAGAGAGGAAACGAGAAAACAAGTAATAGAAAAGTCAAGTTGAGAAATTTTGAGATTTCAGGTGTGATTACCATGCAGCTGCGTTTACTTCACTTTCTATTTAGAATTTTTTTTTGGGTGGGAGGTAATAAATAATAATTATTTCATTGAAGATTACAAAGGTAAAAGCTTGGTTGAACATAATCGCAAATGGCATTGAAAGCATCTTTGTGTCAATGTCCCAAAACTGAGGCACCAAAGCTTAGTGCAGTTTCCACCGTCAATCTAACGCCTATTTTCTGAAATGAAATAACTAGTGACCTTTTCGAAGTAAAGCGTATCGGCGACAATGCAAAAAATAATGTTCTAGTGTTTCCATTTCTCCGCAGAATGCGCAGACGGGTGATATTTTCTGACCAGCTCTGTGTAGATACAGGTTTAGGGGGGGGGGGGACACGACATCGAAATTCAGTTATTAAAACTTCGAGCTTTCTGAACTGGCTCCAGAGGGGTTGCCATGGAATTTTGAGGTGGTTATATTCTGTCCATGTAGTTACTTTTCCTATGGTATCAGTAGAGTTTGCTGATTTTCGATATATTATTGCTGTAATGTATTCAACATCTGACAATGTATGACTAAAACTGGGCCATCAAGTTCAGCTCGTGCTAAGGAATCGGCCAATTCATTTAATCTTAATTCACAGTGTGCCGGAACCCATAGTAACATCACGAGTCTCATCTGTGGGGGTAATAATGTTATGAATGTCCTTAGAATTCGAGAGTTCTCTGAAGCTGTCAGAGCTGCACAAACTGGAAGATAATCCGTCAATATGACTGCGTTGTATTGATTTGACGAAGTTTTCTAAGAGCTAGAATAATCGCCACGAGTTCCACTTCAAAAACTGGAGTAAAATCAGGCAGTCTCACTGAAAAGAACCAGTCCAGCGAATCAGAGGCAATGCCTACACCTGCCTTTTGATTATTTACTGAAGCATCTGTGGCTATTATGCTTTTAGTTTCGGCATGCTCCAAGTAGTCTAATAATATGTTATTTAAAAATTTGAGAGATTGTAACTTGGCGTTTTGGGGGAATATATCATCATACTCAATTATAACATGACAATTCGAGTCTTTAGTCTTAATTACGTTTCTAATGTTCACATTTATACTTTGTAGATTATTTTGTACAAACATTATCTGAGGTGTGTGAAACCATGGCCAATAAGCAAGAAAGAAGGCGTCTGGGTTTGCGATAAAAGCATATTGAGATCTTCTTGCCGGGAAGCTATAAAATTTTAAAAATGCTTGTACGGTCCGGTTGTTTGAAGTTGTTTGAAGAGCACTTTATCATCATCATCTTCTGGCACCCACACACACAATTCATATGTGCAACAAACGAAATCAAACTAACTGCGTACTATCTCCCTATTGGAGACAATATACGAATTAATTAGGAAATCAGAGCCGCTTCCTCAGCTAGAGTAACCAGAAATCGGGAGCTCTTACATGAGCTACAGCTGCGGATTTGCATGAATGCACTCAGAGCTCTGACAACAACTGAGCTCTTGTGTGCATATTTGCATATTTAGGAGCCCTCATGTGCATGACGATTTTGGTGGTCCAGCGGTGAGTAGTCAGACTCAAACAATTCTTTAGAAGCGAAACTCCTTAAGGCACGGGTCTGTCCATCCCATTAGTATATATGTAGCGGTACGTAGCCACTTGTGGCACATACCCGCACTAGAGCGGGTATGTGCCACAGGGGTTGCGAGATGGAAGATGACGGTACTTGGAGTGTTCACTAAATGAATGCACGGACAGATGGACAGACAGACCAGCAGATGGACGGACGGATGAATAGACGCATGAACAGACAGACATACAGTTGGATGGACGGACTCATGGGTGGACGCATGAATGGACGCGTGGATGGTCGCGTGTATGGACGAAAGCAAGAAAGAACGGATGGAAGCACAGACGGGCTGACGAAAGCTTCGCCCCACTCATCATCAATTCACTCCGTGGATATGCTGTGGTTATTTAACAATAGGCTTTCATAAATGTCGATACTGCACACAACGTGACGGTTAACTCGAACATCTTCAGAGTTAAAACTCAGCCGTTGGTTTGAGCTTAAACTGAATGCCATGACTTCGAAATAATATGGCGAAATTTATGCCAATTTACATAGGACAATATTAACTTAGAAGAGCAACAGGTTGGCTGAACAATAGGCAAGGTGGTTTAATATATTAGTAAGTCGGTTGAAAACATCAAAATGTCGCAACAATGACTCGGAAGTTGGAGAGTGCAAAGCGAGCACTATTTGACGCTCTTACGTTAAATAAAAAGTATATATATATATATAGGTGTGTGTGTGTGCGTGTGTGTATATGGTAGTATCAACGCAGAAGGAAGCTGTGCGCGGAGGTGCCGAGGCTTTGCTCTTTCGCAGCTGCCAGCAATGATTTTCGCTTAAAGCACGTGCCACTACCTTACATTACAACGCCCCACTTTTAATGCTGCAATAAAGGTTTTCTGCGATTCGGCATTGCTTGCAATAGTGATTTCAGCATTACTGAATTTAGAAAGGTAAACAATACTTAAACTACTCAAAAACTGCCAAAGCTCCAGAACGGTTTTGATATTTCTATGAGCCCATGCGTTTTCGCCAAACTCTCATCAGTGTCACGAAACAGTAAGTATGCAGAAAATCTCTCTGTACTGAACCGTATCGAATATGATGTCCAGGGGACAGCCCTACGATCTCCCATGGAAGAGTACGAAGTACTCTAGATTGCCACTGTCTTGTACTGAACACGCACCACGTCTATACTCGACGACAATTTTCTGTGGCAGCACAGCCAAAGCTATGACGCCCAAGCACGCCCCTTTTTACTACGCTTCTGCATGTAGTCCACGAACGCTAACTTTTGTATTCTTCGTAGCGCAATAGAAAACATAAAAAGAAAAAATGTAAATTTAATGTTCAAGATTGTTTGTATTGTTATTAGAAAGCATCAATCATGCAGGTTTTTCGTTCTTTTCTGTTTCTCGATAGTATTCTGGTTTGCTGGTGTCATTTCGCCTTTTCCCTGCCCCGGTAAGCAAGGACGGCGTCGCTAGGTTGTAGTAAATTCACATCGAAGCTTGTGAGCGAGCATCAGTGCGTGTTCATTAGGTGATCTGCATTCATCAAGCAGGGTGAAACGAAGGCAGCTGCGTGTCGTAAAATATTTTGTTTCCCGCACATGCAATCACCGAGTAGTTGTGTGCTAGTGACATAATCAGCAAAAGTGGAACTGTAATTGCTATTCGTGGCGAGATCGGGCTACAGGTGGCAGCACCGTCCCCGCAAAAGTGTGGATAGGCGGTCAGTGGCGCGTATACAAATACACGCAGCGTGGCTTCGTTGTGTGTGGTCTGAGCAGATTGTCGGCGGATAAAATGAGTTGTCAACAGTTTACTGCTAATATCTACGCTCTTCTCTACTGAATCGGTGCACGACGCCTATGCAACGTTAATATTACCCGCGAGTAAAGCGCATATTGCTTTTCTTATAGGGGTGCTCACCCTGGGCGATTCTCTTCACGCTTTCGCACTAAATCACGCCTTTGCAGTGTTGTTTGTGACATGGTTAGCTTGTGTTCCGCCTGCTACGCACTGCTGTAGAGTGACTGAACTACTTATTCACATCATTGGCATCTGCACACTACAAAAAATAGAGAAAAAAAGATTGTAGAAAGCCCGCATTTCTGTAAGATTCGTTCAGTGCCACCATTCGCACCTTATACTCACATTATTTTTTTTCTCTCACTCTGTTCACAATGAAATGTGGGACAGTCGATAAGTCTATTCAGGAAAGCTTAGTGGCTGACGGCGCTTTGGGCTACAGTGCGTTTACCAAGTGTACGCACATGTTTTTGCACGAAGGAAAATCTGATGTAAAAGTTCAGCAGAAAGCTTTCATCAATGGATTGCGTGCAAGACTGTGCTACAACAAAGGCCTGGTAAATGAGACAAGCATGTTTTTTTTTAATTTCAGACAACATTCGGGAGCTTTAGAATGAAGCTTGCAGGCACTGCGGGTGCTGCGGGCATAGCGGGCGTCATATGTGTTTTAGCGGGCATAGCGGGCGTCATATGTGTTTCTCTCCATAGGAAAATTTGGGACTTTTGCTCCTACCGCAAACGCAAATGCACGGAAGCTACACTCAGCAATTCGTGGGCCTTATATATAAGATAACTCTTCTCGAAATAAAGTTCTTTGTATACAATAAAGTTCTTTGTCTGTCTGTCTGTTTCGCGTAGAGTTCATGACTGGGAGGTACACGCGTTCCTTCAGCTCCGCTCCCCGGCTCGGCCTCCAGGTATTATAGGAACTTGGAGCTTGCATAGAAGAAGGAGAGCAAGCGTGATAACAAGATAAGTGTTTCAGAAAACATTAGAAGTTATCTTCCGTAAAACTGGCAAGATAAAACGGAGTCCTCATTGATATAAATGTTGTGACAACCTTACCTATACTCGGGTTTCTCATGAAACAATCGAGCTCGCGTGGACTCCTACGAGGAACACTGTGCTCTGAATATGGTAGGGACTGCCGACAGAACGATCGTTGCTTTAATCGCGGTTTTGATACTTCTCCTCTCTTGGTATTTTGCCAGTAGCCACTTGTGATGTAGTGCAGCTGACAGCGCTCCTTGAGTGAGAAGCTAGGCGCATCCGTGCGAATTCAGACTTAACACGTCTTTTTTTGCGTGGGTTGGTAGGCTCTTGAAACAGTGGATGTCTCTACGCAATTCTAGCACGCGTGTATATTCACTCGCGAACGTCACGTAAACAGGTGTGCATACACCGATAGATGCTCAGAAACGTAATACCGCGCTAAAAACAAGCAACTACACGCTTTGCAGACTACGGCGAGCGCGCTCCCGATGCAAGTGCTCCTGAGCATAGAGTTTCTTAATATACACTAGAGGGGACTCTGGTGTCAGTGTCTCAGGGAGCTGCAACACACGGCGCTTCAGCGAGCATAGGAATGATCGGTAGTACACACATTTGTCTAATATTCGCACTTCTGGCCTGTTTCTGAGTCCGTGTGGGTTCATGTGGCTTTGAGCTGTTTTCTTACGAAACAAGTATTAGCAAATGTTCAGTGGTTGCGCTTCACCATTTTATTTTTTTAGACTTACTTTCCAAATCGGTTCACGAAGTTTAAAAGGGTTCAATCTTTCAAAACAAATCCGAAACACAGCAATAAACGAAGCCGCAAGTACGATTCCCAGCCCGCAAGTACGAAGACTAGGCAAATGTGTGTACTACCCATCATTCCCATGGTCGCTGAACGATCGCAGCGCCAGAGTGCCCTCTAGTTAAACTTGGAAAACTCTATGCTCCCGATATCTTCACTACCACGTGACCACAGCGCCGCCGCTTCTACTTCTTTCCACTGCTCCTTTCTTTTACACTGTCGCTGTGCTGCCACAAAAAAGTCACCGAGTATAGTGTATCAAACCGGGACAGCCTATGGCTATCGCATAGTAGAGTGCATATAATGCTCCAAATCTAAAGCGTTAACAAGTAATTTTGAACAGGCTATCGTGTGATGCCATCGTCACCTGCACTGCTTTTAAAAGAATGCCTTAGATGCCTCTCCACACGTGAAGTGGAGCTTAGGTGCTGTCGACGTCCAAACGAACGATGCAAGGCATCACCCAACCTGAAGTTATGTAGAAGTATTCACGAGAACACAGATTGCGACAATTTTTGACATTTTTATGAAGTCGCATAACATAACGCGACATCCTGACGTAATCACCAATGTTCTCGTTTGTTCAAACGCGAGTCGATGCCGGAGGCAGTGCTTCCCAACCACGTGAAGTGCTTAAGACTGCGAGGAGTCTGATCTCGGAGGCCGCGAAAAACTACATTAGGTGCAGAAGGCTTTTGTGGTTGTTCGACACTTCTCTGTTTAGAAGCTGTTCAGGCTTTGGTGGAACGGTGGCTATGGTGCTCACCTGCTTACACCAAGGTTCGGGGTCGATTCCGGCTGCGGTGGTCGCATATTGGTGGAGGCAAAATCGTTGATGCCCGTGTACTGCACGATGAAAACGCACGTGAAAAAAAAAGCCAGATGGAGAGAATTTCTGTAGCTTTTCACAACGGCGTTTCTCATAATAATGTCGTGATTTTGGGACGGTAAAAGCTAGATATTATTATTTTTTAGGAGCTGTCGATTTCATCTCACTGCACACTACGAACAAAGAGTTCCTTATGCAATAAAAAAGATTCCTACATTAATGAAAACACGGCTTCGTTGCGTCGTGAGAAACTTCAATCACAGATAAAGCTCTATGTTGCTGCCACATGGTAGAGTGCGTAGTTTTTTTACCTTACGTTCTAAACTCGAGAACATTCGAGGAAAATGGCAATGTTTCACTGAAAAATATGGCATTTGATTTAATTCGTGAACTGCAGGACGTTTTTCTTTTTACACCATCGAGGTAATCGTTCACATCTATTCTACTTGAAGCGTTTAAAAAAATAAAACTTGATGAGACAGGAGAATTAGGAATGTGTGCATCAAAAGGAATAAAGAAATATGAGCCAGAATGTCAGGCCTTCATTGGTGGGAAAAACATTAAAAAAATGGAAGTTTGAATTATTACTGGAAGAATCACCACGCGGAGCAAGGGAAAATCTTGCAGCGGGTGGCCAAGTTTGTTAAGTGTATTGAATATATAACACTTTGTGGGTGAACGAAAAGAACATAAGCATGATTTAGTCAAGAAGCCTCCATTACGTATATACATAGTTAACCTTGTTTATAAACTTATTTTTCAGCATCAAAAGTAGCGTTATGTATTTCGAGACAATGCTTAGTAGACAAGCAGCGTTATCGTTAGGGACCATTTTCTTCGATCTGCGAAACGGAAATGTACTCATGCCTCCATGCAGTGTAAAAGCGAAAATACCAACAAGGCTTGTGCACTCAGTGAAGCAACGAACATACACCCGAGTTCTGTCCTTCTACGGGTTTGTATTTTTTTCTCTGCACTTCCGGCTTCCGTAGGTTTCACGCCCGAGTACCTTGCCTTCGTTCCTTCCGCTTTCACTTTTGTCTGAAATCACTGCTGGCCATCGACTGTGCGCGTCTGTATGGCCGAAACATTCGTTACAATTTGTGTTTCAACGTTTTACACCTTCTTCTTGTTTCGAGGGTGGACGATTTTTCACCGGAGGAAATTTTACACCCAGGATTTGTACCAAACAATTCAACTGAAGGTAATAACAATAATTGTCAAACAATTACGCTGAAACCTGCAGACGCCAGCCGTACAACGCCACTACAACCCAATGCGCCTAGGCCAAGGTAGGCTATTTGCACAGGGTTAACCCTAGCCGCCAGGAAGTTTGGAAGTAAACGGAAGAGACTAGAGCACTGGATACGTAATAAGTGAGAAATAAAGATGAAGATGTAGGGAGAGAGAGAAAGGAAAAGGCGACTGCCGATTTCCCCTGGGTGGGTCAGCACAGGGGTGCCGTCTACGTGAAGCTGGTGCCAAAGGGGTGTGTTGCCTCTGCCGGGGGGCCTTAAAGGTCCAATCACCCAGTGTCGGCTAAACACTCAGGATACCCTTTTCCCCGGACACGGCAAAGCCATGCACGGCTAGGCGTGGGAGGGAGTCTAAACTCCCCCGTTATCAAACACTTATGGTATATAATTTATTTTAGGAGCGAAGCTTCTTATAGCGGCACCTATTTGTCCCTCGTAGCCGTTGTAGTAGTGTGTAACAAGTATAACATTTTGACCTCCAAGGTGGTGCCGGTGAGAGAGTTCTTCTGTGCGTTGTTGAACAATAAAAGATAGTGCTCAATGTACATGCCAATGGCTGCTGAGGGGGAATGAGACAGGAGAATTCGGCTTTTAGTTAACGCGCACGTTGTGAATTTTTTATTGTTCAACAACGCACTGAAGACAAGAAAGGTATGCTACGTTATTCTTGCTGGGCGTAAAATCCTAGGTTTTAGAAAGCTTTAGCGAGCGTTGGGCCGCAGTGCCATGAATACAGTGAACTAGTATATACCATGAACTCGATGTGGTTAAAGGTGGGAAATATAGACACGAAGCGCAAGCCGTAAGAAAGTGTGCGTGTGCCTCCTCTCGTTCAGTCCCTGGAATGTCCGCTGGATGGCGGTGCTTCGATATGAGGAATATAAGAGGAAAAGATGCTATTGGACTTTATTGAACATACAAGTAAGCTGCTGTTGGCGTCTGACAACATAACTGACAACATAAAACTGTTCTGCTAAAAAGAAGGTTCCCTTTTACGTCCGTTACACAATTACGCGACGTCGTTTCCAGCTCCGTTAACTAAATTCAACGCAATCCCTTTAATTCTCCTTACGGTGTGGGCCTTTTTGTTTGAACTACTGAGGCCTCCGCAAAAGAAAGTAATTCCCTGTTTTCAGCACTCTACCGAAGTTGCAACCATGTGACTGGCAGCTCTCCGCACCGAAACGTAGATAAATCCAGCGACGACCAATCACTCAACCACAAGTTTTACGGAAGTTTGTAATTATTCCGAGCTTTTAAAGACGATAGTCTTTCTTGGGGACTTATGCCAGAATTTTCTTGGGGACGATGCCAAACTTTTGGTCTGCCTGTCCGTCTTTCTGTCTGACTGTCTGTACATTTTTTGTTGGTTCGCGGTAACGATCTCCCTAACGGCACCAAACGCTACCTCAAACGGCCAACTCCATCCGCAGAGCCCGCCAATTTTGATCAACTTTCAGCGTTAATACGTGTGCGATTGTCAAATAAAAAGAAATTTTTGCTTATATATGAGGCACCATAACAACACCTCGATGTTTTGTATGTGTGCGTTTATACTAGAAAAAACACACACGAGTAATTCTGAGGACCGTAGCGCTTATCACGCTGCGCTGACAGTGCAACACGATGCTGTAAAAGGCAAGTGTTTGCTAAGACGGCACGGTGGTGGCACCTGCCCATCGCTTTGCTTTTTACACCTTATCGCCTGCGAGACGGACACGCATCTTTCTCCGCGGGTGCGCACGCCTTCCTTCGTTTTCGAATATAACTGCCAGATGACGCTTGTGTCTCACATGCCTCGATGCGCTAGTTCACCTCCGCTGCACGGATCGAGATTTTCAAAAACGCGGCGCTTCCAGAATACAATTCACCAATTTTCTCGCACATAACATCAATTAAACATGTTGTTCACTCCCTCCACACGCAAGACTATCGTCTTTCGACGACATTTGCATTGAAACATGCAGAGACGGTGCCAATTGGTTTTCTTTCTTACGAGAAACAAACCCCTTAGTTCGAGTGGACGCCGACGGCGTCTGATTTTGGCTGGGTTCTTTGTCACTGTTCTTTCGTTCTTGTACTCAATGTGCAGTGACTGCTCATTATTTCACTTCACTCAGTTGTGCGGTGAAGTCTTATTCGATGCCCTTATTGTATTCCTTAGACGTGTCCGAAAAAAAAGTCCGTAAAAGACGCGTACGTTTTTTTTCTCGCCCTTTTCGACACTGATTCTGGATGCCAAGGTAATGAGACCACGAGCCTGTTAGTCAGCAGCAGGTTGTCGCTTCATTACCTTAGGTGCAGCCTTGTGGATTGGGTCTTTGGCGTCCATTAATTTGGCAAAGGACTTGCTTTTGAGTGCCATCGCTAAGAGCGTCTACATGAATGACGCTAACGAAGAAGAAGGGTGAGCCGCAAAAAAGGTCAGAACTCATTATTGCGAAAGTGGTAAGGAACTCCGTTCAACATGCTTAGGAGTTACTTGCTGTGTTTTATTTTCTGGCATGTGACTACTTAAGACTTAAGGCAGGGTGCCTTAACTATGTAAGAAATATTTTGCATGTAGAATTACTAAACTTGCTGATAAAACATGCGATATTGTACCTTTGTGGTAACTCATGTGAGAAATGTAAAAATGCTGAGGACAACAATTGACCATGGCTTTTCGTGTACCGGTATTAGAGAAGTATATCTAGACCGTTTATCTAACAAAAACACGTTTATTTGTCAATATTTTGAAGTGATTATAACTCAAAATTATTTGTATATTTCGTTATGTTAGCGTAAATTCAGGGACGATGTCTTAATGTCCATTCTGACATAAGGTTGTAAACATTTTTTCTAAATATAAGCATCGGCGAGGATGTACGGCTTTGGGCACTCAGCACAATTACAGTGCTTTGTCTAAAAACGAGTACTGTCACACTGACCACAGTTCTGCCATTACATGACCATCATCATTACTATGGGGCTGCTTGCATGTGCTTTGACCTTCATACCTCACTAACAAATTATTTTTCTAAACGCATCTTTAGAACAATTGTAATTGGTTAGCAGAAAATAAACTTCCCTCTGTTTTATACTAATCATTGCATTGCCTTAATTTTGTTTTTACGTAAACTGCGCTGGACAAAAAAACCTCTCTGAATTATTTGAATTTCGTTCTGTGTTTTACGAGCTCATATCATTATAATCTTGCAAAATTGTCAATATTTTACCTTCATCGGACTCACTGCCATCCAAGGATGCGTTCAGTATTTCTCGGTGTTTATTCCATTGTTCTAATGATTGCCGGCTATCAAACTTTCATAAACACGTGGAGGCGTTGAAGTATTACGAGTCAGCTTGCGGTCTTCTAGATATCGATAGTGTTTTTAAAAGGAAAGATAGATATTATACAGATGGAAAAACTGTTGGGCCGGTTGGTAGTGAATAACTAAGAACAGTAGCGCGAAGAAGCACCGGGATGGCGACGGATGATCTGCCATTGTCGGTGGGCTTCTTTTCGATGCTGTTCTGAGTAAGGTAAGTTAAAACAAAATTGCAGTAAAAGTGTGCCATTCTCCACGCGAATTCCGGAGTTATGCATTCTTAAAGTATTCAGGAGGCGCCTTGCCTTCTTCTGCAGCGTGTTCCATAACTTACGCACTCTGTCTGATCCAGGCCACAAGACAGGTTTATCGATCGGACTCTGTTCGTGACGCAAATCGTTATCCATGCGAATGTGGCAGATGAATGCGAACGACCCGTCACGCAGACTGGGCGCAACTCAAAAAGCAAAATACTGACCGCAAATTCGAACACAGAAAGAGTAGGCATAGGGCCGGCACATATGCTCTGGTCATCTCGGGAAAATACCGACTCCATTAAACGAGCCAGAAGGTCTCCAAGCAGCTTCGTTGTTGCCCAATCGCTGCCTTTTTGATGTTTTTACAAGTTACTTTACCGTCTTGTGCGGACACTAGCAATCGATGGTACGAAAAGGTGCTTTTACTAACGCTCTGGCTTTCTTTGTATGTCTGCATCTGGCATGTTTTTCTTTTTTATTTTGTTTCTTCTTACGTTAACTTCGGGCCAAAATGGACTTCGTTCGTTGGTATCAGTGGGAAAAGGCACAGTTAATGTCGAGACTCTTCTTTCCAGTTTGCAGCCAGATGGCAGTGTCCACCATTCTGTACTCCCTACACTGCAAGCCACCACGAAGACGGGCTCGCTATTTTTGCTTTCCTTACACCTGCATATTTTACGCTTGCATTGGTTAAACATTCAGTAGTGTGAACATCAGGCTGGTCATTGTTGCAGTGTAAGTTACACACGCATTTTATTTACACTGTTTTTTTTTCTTCGCACATCACTATATTGTATGTTTGCTAGCGCACTATTTGAATGCGGAGCATGTATAAGTTGCACCAAGTCGAGTTTCGGCGTCGGTGGCGGCGCCGTCCACACTCCCACTGCGCATGCTGGCGTTTCGCGTCTCATGCCGCATGCTCCCTTTCGAGCCGGCCCAGGAAGACACCCGCACAACTCTGTCATCCCCTCTTCCTCTCTCGCCTCGCAAGATTGACGCAGCCAGCGTGTGCTTGCAAAAAAAATCACAACATATTCATGGCGTGCATGTTGAAGAGCGGGGCAAGGCATCCGTGAGTCCATGTGCGCTGCCATCCGTCCGTTTGTTCTTGCTTCCGTCCGTCCGTGCGTCTAACTGTGCAACCAACCGTCTGTCCGAACGTCGGTCCTTCTGCGTGTTACGTCCGTCCGTGCATCCTTCCGTGCATCCATTCATTCATTCGTCCATCCATCGATCCGTCCATGCGTCTGTCCATCCGTGCGTCTGTCCATCCGTCCGTCCATCTAGTGAACACTCCAAATACCACCATCTCGCATCTTTTCATCATATATTCATCATATAGATGTACCGCCATCGAGCAGACATTCTAAGGACTAAACGAGAAGGGGCACGGCTGCACTATAAAGGAGCGGCACGCACGCACTTTCTTAAGGCCTGCGCTTTGTGTCTAGTTCCCACCTTTCGGCACCTCTAGTTCATGAAACTGCGACCAAACACTCGCTAAATCATGCTAAAACCAATGAGGTCAAGCCCAGAGTGTTCAACGTGGCAACCAGATAGTGCTCAAAGTGCGTCCTTATGATACTGTTTTTTTAGTAAGCATCAAATTCGAGGCAAATTTTACTGTAGAGTAAGTCACCGATACTCTTCTCTGTAGGTTATTCAATCAGAAATAACTATATTTTTATTTATGCTTAACGTGCGTGGGTTTCCTCCTCAATTAAATTAGTGCACGGGTGCCGCTCGTCTGGTCTGGCTGTGGAGGTGGCTACGTACTACAACGACGCACTACTACTATTACTACTACTACGACAACGGCTACGACTACTACTACTACATACATCTTGGACGCACGACCCACGGCTTAGGGAGCTTCGCCCCCCAAAACCAAGTGCTCGCTCTGCACAACCGTTCACTGGCATTAGACTAGTATTTTAGCATAGGATACTGCGTTCTCGACACTTTAATGTCACATATTTTTTCCGACAAAAGCGCATTGATGGTGTTTTTGAACGTCTGTGCTGATCAATCAGAAATATGCCTTTTTTGATTAATACAACTATTTAAAGGCTAGATGAAACACAGCTGCGCACGCAGAATATATGTGTCGTCTATTTCTGATGGTCACGCATGCAGTGGCGCTCGCTACCCGACGCGCTTGGAAGTCTTTGATAGAAATAACTATATAGTCAGTCGTTCGATTTCATCTTTACGCAAGTCGATCGACACCTGGATCCAGCATACGCTACTACTGTAGTGAATAAGAAAGACGTTGATACCATCAGGTCAGCTATCATAAACACAAGAAAGAGGCACGAAATCGGTGATCAAGCACTGTCATCTGGGTCCGCCTGCGTTCCTTTAGAGCTACCACCCGCTTGCTCAGTCCTTCAATAAACCCCCTTTACATTTGGTGGAGGTGCTGGGTAACTGCATCACCTACACCCTGGAAATCCGATCCCGCACCCTGCCGTCGACCATGCAAGTTGACGCTGCCCAACAGACAGCACCTCTCGTGACCGCTACTTGCCCCGGCCCGGTTCACCAGCGAGACCCCCCGATCTTTTCGGGCGCCGAAGACCAGCACGTCGAGGACTGGCTGTCGTCCTACGAAAAAGTCAGTGAACCAAACAGGTGGGATGACGCTGCTAAATTGAGCACCGTCAACTTTTACTTGGCTAATGTGGCGAAACTGTGGTACACAAACCACGAATCCGAGTTCGAAAACTGGGCCACTTTCAAGCAGGCAATATCCTCGGTTTTCGGTCGCCCTGCCGTGCGGAAGTAGCGTGCCGAACAACGCCTGCGCTCACGGGCACAAGAACCTGGCGAAATGTTTACCGCCTATATCGAAGATATACTCAATCTCTGCAGGCGCGTCGATAACGCAATGAGCAAAAGTGCCAAGATCCAGCACATTATGAAAGGTGTTGATGACGACGTATTTCAAATGCTCCTTGCGAATTCTCCTGGCACGGTGTCTGAAGTGGTAACTCTGTGCCAGAACTACGACGAATTGCGACGGCAACGAGCTCTCACCCGTCGTCCATTTCAGCCTAACCAACCACTCACTGCATGCACTGGACGACGTAGCTGACCACTCCCGCCATCTAGCACAAATGAAAGACTTTGTGCGTGAGGAGGTCACACGTCAGCTTTCCCTACTGCCGTTTTGTCAGCGCCAAGAGCTCCCGCAGCAGCAGCAAGAGCAACCACCGACACCGTTAGCTCCCATGCTTTGACATGCACTTCAGGACCAGATTGCCGAGGCTATGCCTGTGCCCTTTCAGCAGCAAGTTGTCGCTGCGCCTCTTACTTATGCTGACACAGTAAAGAGGCAGCAGCCACACCAGCCCTCGCCGTTCAATGGACTGCCGCATGTCACCGCTCCTACTCAGTCTTCCGTCGCATGGGCTCCTTCCCTCGCTACCACAGCCTCGACTCAGCCGTATGCCGCGTGGGCGCCGCCCCTCGCTGCAAATGCCTGGCGAACGCGCGATAACCGGCTGATCTTTTAGATGCGGAAGCATCTTATACTCGCGCCTTGTAGTGCGCCGTCCGCGCCGTCCGCGCCGTCCGCGCCGTCCGCACCGCCTTAGTTGAGCTAATTCATTACGTCTGATACAATAATCATTTGTTCTCTGCTACTGTAATATTCACGCGTTCATCAAGTATAAGGTTATTTGTTGCACTTCAAAAGCATACATGTGTCCGAGTTAAAACGGTCAAAGTTTCACATTAAATGCACCAGGAAGGTCAAGTATTGGTACGGAAACCAGTAACACAAACATGAGCTTGTACGGTAAAGTTAGCTATTTAAAACCTACGCGAGCGTCGGTGCACACTGAATCATGCCTGTGTATTCAGGCGTCGGTGCACACTGAACCGTGCCTGTGTATTCAGGCATGTGTCGGTGCGCACTGGGCCGTGCCTGTGTATTCAGGCATGTTATCGGGACGGCTTTAAGCTCTCCCATAGTAGAGTACTCTGTGCTCTAAATCGTTACCCCCCTTTTTGAGAGAGAGAGAGATTTGAGATTTGAGATTTATTTATTTTCTGTACGTGCAACAGAAAAAAACGAAGCAAAAGCAAAAGACTACATAGCCTGACGGAGGCTTTTGCTCCGAAATACAGTCTGGCAAAATAAAATAAAAACTAAAAATAACATGTCATACACAACTTAGCCGAATTAGAGAACATCATTATATACAGATACAATTTGCAAATTATGATCACACATGTAACCATTACAAATATAAAGAAAGAACAGGACAGTAAATAGTAATGAAATACCTAAAAAACATCGCAATATATACAATAGGTGAGGTAAGGAAAGCATCAGCAGACACATACATTCCTAAAAAAAACAACAACAAAAGAACACAAATAGTGTACTCTAAGCAATTGGGACACAGAAAGTAATAAATAATCCAAATTTCTGCATTAAGTGTATTAAGTGTCTAACCCCCCCCCCTGTCTACCCCCCCCCCTTCTAACCCCCCCCCCCCTGTCTAACTCTGTTACTAGCCACTAAACTGTTTTAGCGGGATGGCTCAGTGCTCTCCCATAGTTGAGTACGAAGTACTCAAAATCGTTCAACATATTAGATGCGGAAGCATCTTATACTCGCGCCTTGTAGTGCGCCGTCCGCGCCGTCCGCACCGCTACTCGAACATTCGACAGCGGACGCGCGCGCATGCGCCGTCGCGCCGTCGCCCACCATCTGTGCCGCGCGCGCTTCTCCTTCGAGAACATTCGACAGCTGACAGCGCATGCGCCGTCGCGCCGTCGCCATCTGTGCCGCGCGCGCGCTTCTCCTTCGAGAACATTCGACAGCTGACAGCGCATGCACCGTCGCGCTGTATATATACTCAAGGTCGCCGCTCGCTCGCTCAGTTGCCGCTCGTCCGTTGGTTCGTCGCAATAAATAAAACACCGCCCTTTCGCATACGTGCCGTACGTGTTCACTCATTTAACACCCCATTTCACAACCACGTTAACCAATTTAGCCATCGACCCAAGTAAGTCGCAATTTAACACCCGTTAACCAATTACATGCTTCCGCATCCTCCTCAGTGTTCCCCCGAGGGAAGCTGCGGGCAATTTTTTTTTGCGTGCGGCGGCCCTGGCCATATCTCTCGATACTGCCGTCGTTGCGTGCCCGCCTACACAGACGTCCGACCACGAAGCAACTACATGGACCGACCCCCTTTTGGTTATGAAAGTTCGGATCCTCAGTCAGACACGTCTTCCAGTGACTATCCGGCAACTTCGTCT
Organism: Rhipicephalus annulatus; assembly: GCA_013436015.1. Taxonomy (NCBI): domain Eukaryota; kingdom Metazoa; phylum Arthropoda; class Arachnida; order Ixodida; family Ixodidae; genus Rhipicephalus; species Rhipicephalus annulatus. The sequence continues at coordinate 10,648 of WOVY01006275.1, read as the reverse complement.
CGTCACTCACCTTCACCCAATCGACGCTCCTTGTCACCAATGCGTCCACGACCAGCCCCTCAAAACGAGGGAAACTAGCCGTCGCAATTCAAGGGGCAAGAACTGCGCTATCGAAATGTTCAAGTTCTTGCACCTTGCCGTCAAATATCGTCGACATTTCTGTAGACAGCGCCCATGCATACGCTCTTGTTGATACCGGTGCCGCTGTGTCTGTTATAGACGCCAAACTTTGCCGCAAGCTCCGAAAGGTGACCACGCCGCTTGATATGATGTCCTTACGTGCAGCAAATGGAGAACCTGTTCGACCTATAGCCGCCTGCACTGCCCGACTCACAATTGCTGAGTACCACTACATTGTTGAGTTTATCGTCCTTTCCTCGTGCTCTCATGACATCATACTTGGCTGGGATTTCCTACCGCGTAATCGCGCCGTTATAGATTGTGCCTGTTCCGAACTTGAACAGCTTCCGTTGTTCGACCAGCCCTACGGCCACACTAATCAAGCCGTGCACAAGCTAGTTGTCAAAGAGGACACTGACATTCCACCGACAACAGCTGTTTTGCTCCCTGTGGTCTCTGACGGCATGCGTGATGAAGTAGCATTTTTTTAAGCCATCAAGCCTCTTACTAAGTCGGAAACCACTTCTGCTACCTTATTCAGCCCTCTCAATTTCTAATGGAGCCAGTGTTCTCCGCCTTACCAATCCCTTTCCGCATACCATCAAACTGTTTAAAGGCGAGTCTCTTGGATGCGTACAGCCCATTGATAACGGAAAAATTTTTACCGTGCCGCAAGAATCACCCCAAAGTGACCTCGCCGCCGTCAGTGCTTTTAACCACTCTGATCTACAGGCTTCGAAAGTGTTCGATTCGGTGATCGCAGACAAACTGTCACCATTTGAACAATCTGAACTCCTCCAACTGATGTACCAGTACCGTGAATATTTCGATGTTGTTCAACTTTCACTTGGCCGCACTTCTACCACTCTACATTACATCGATACCGGCTCCCATGCGCCACTACGACAGCGTCAATATCGTGTGTGTGCGGCGGAACGCCAAGTTGTTACTGAACAGGTGAACGATATGCTGCAACGCGGCGTCATTCAACCTTCACAAAGTCCATGGGCCACACCTGTAGTGCTCGTTAAAAAAAAGGATGGTTCCGTTCGCTTCTGCGTGGATTACCGGCGCCTAGATAAGATCACTCGAAAAGACGTGTATCCTTTAGCCAGGATTGACGATGCCCTTTATACTTTACAAGGGGCCGAGTTTTTTTCATCATTAGATTTGCGATCGCGGTACTGGCAGGTCCCCCTTGCAGATGCCGATCGACCGAAAACAGCCTTCGTGACACCGGACGGTCTGTATGAGTTTGATGTCATGCTCTTCGGCCTCTGCAATGCACCTGCCACCTTCGAGCGCATGATGGACTCAGTTCTGTGGGGTTTGAAATGGCAAATCTGTCTCTGCTATCTCGACGATATTGTCGTCTTTGCGCCAGACTTCGGAACACATCTCGAGCGCCTCAAACACGTCCTCACGTGCCTGAAGAATGCTCAGCTCCAACTCAACCTCAAGAAGTGTCACTTCGCTGCTCGGCAACTTACGATTCTCGGGCACGTCGTATCAAAGGACGGCATACTTCCAGACCCGGCTAAGTTACGTGCTGTCACCGACTTCCCCAAACCAACGTCTATGAAGCAGGTACGGAGCTTCGTTGGGTTATGCTCCTACTTTCGCCGGTTCGTGCACAACTTTGCCTCTATCATTGCGCCTTTGACCGAACTTATAGGCAACACCACTGATATTTCGTCATGGTCTTCTGAGTGTGACCAAGACTTCTGTACCCTTCGTCGTCTCCTCACTTCGCCACCAATACTGCGTCACTTCGATCCTACGGCAGCAACTGAGGTCCACACCGACGCCAGTGGTGTTGGACTCGGTGTGGTTCTCGCGCAACGCAAGCCTGGATTCGCCGAGTATGTCGTCGCCTACGCCAGCAGAACTCTCACCAAGGCTGAATCAAACTACAGCGTCACCGAGAAGGAATGTTTGGCGATCGTTTGGGCGCTTGTCAAGTTCCGCCCATACCTTTATGGCCGTGCTTTTGATGTAGTAACGGACCACCACGCATTATACTGGTTATCTTCGCTTAAGGACCCATCGGGTCGTCTTGCCTGTTGGGCTCTTCGGCTTCAAGAATATGACATTCGCGTTGTATATCGTTCCGGCCACAAGCATACCGATGCTGATGCACTGTCATGATCTCCCCTATCCCCGGACATTGCATCTGTTTCCTCGGACAACACGTTGTCAGCTCTTGACGAGGACACCATCTCTTCTGCACAACGCAATGACCCATGGGTCGCTTCGCTTCTTGACGCGTTATCCGAGGCACCGACACTTCCAACCACTCGAACCCTTCGCCGCCAGGCTCCGCACTTCAGTATTCGGGATGGCCTTTTGTACCGGCGCAACTATTCAGCGGATGGTAGGAAATGGCTACTAGTCATTCCCCTATGGCTGCGCTCTACCATCTGCGCGTCGTTTCATTCCGACCCACCATGTGCTAACGCCGGTGTTTTCAAGACCTACGAGCACCTACGAAAAAGGTATTACTGGCGCGGAATGTTTACCTTCGTCCGCCAGTTCATTCGCGGCTGCCATGAATGTCAGCGGCGGAAAAGCCCGCCACATCCTGAAACAGGTTCATTGCAGCCACTTCCATCCCAGACAGCCCATTCGACCGTGTAGGAATTGACCTTTACGGACCACTACCATTAACAACAACAGGAAACCGATGGGCTATCGTGGCAGTGGATCATCTAACACGGTACGCTGAAACTGCTACTCTCCCCACAGCTGCAGCACAAGACGTCGCAACTTTCATACTCAATCGTTTCGTGCTTCGTCATGGTCCTCCTCGAGAACTCCTCAGTGACCGAGGGCGTGTTTTCCTCTCCGATGTAATACAAGCACTTCTTCAACAGGGCCATATTGTTCACCGGAAGAGTACAGCCTACCACCCACAGACGAACGGCTTGACTGAGTGGTTTAATCGTACTCTGGGGCACATGCTCGCTACGCATGTCGCTTCTGATCAAACAAACGGTGACCTCGTTCTCCCATTTGTGACACACGCGTATAACACCGCTACGCAAGTCACTACCGGGTTGTCCCCATTTTTTCTCCTGTATGGTCGCCAACCACCGCACACCATCGACACTTTACTGCCATACTCGCCAGATCCCTCCGAATGCAAGCCTGTCTCGGAAGCCACTCGTTACGCAGAAGAGTGCCGCAAGCTAGCCAAGCGGCTTACTACATCCGACCAACAGCGCCAGAAGGAGACCCGTAACGACGACCATCGTTCTGCACCAACGTTCGTTCTTGGAGCACTTGTATGGCTCCATGTACCACCCTGCACCCCTGGTGTATCACCCAAGCTACTCTGTAATTATCATGGTCCCTACCGCGTGGTCGAGCGTACTTCACCCGTGAACTACGCCATTGAACCCCTCACGCCACCGAGCGACCGTCGTCGGCGTGGACGTGATATCGTTCACGTAAACCGTCTGAAGCCCTACTTTGACCCGCTTGTCCCCACGTGTTAGATTGCCAGGATGGCTTCAACTTTTTCGCTGGGGGTAATTGTAGTGAATAAGAAAGAGGTTGATACCATCAGGTCAGCTATTATCAGCACAAAAAAAAGTCATGAGATCGGCGATCAAGCACCGTCATCTGGGTCCGCCTGCGTTCTTTTAGAGCTACCACCCGCTTGCTCAGTCCTTCAATGAACCCCCTTTACACTACTAATAATAATATGCCGGAACTCTACTATTAATTGTGGGTCCTCCATCTTGCGGCTTTGCAATATTGCATATTGTCAAATTTTTGCTTGCAGTTGCCTTCTCAATAGTAGAAATTTACATCGGATGTTGAGCGTCTAGTCGATAACTTTATCTTATCTATTCTAGTTTTCTTACGGGGAAAGTGAGCCGATGAATTCTTGCTATTTTCTTCTATAGTCGGTCACAAACTCAGAATAAAAATCAATATATAAAAAAACAATCGCCTCCCCCAAAGATGTGGCTCGCCAGCCATTCATATCTGCGAAATGATCATGCTTAGAGATTTCCGTTGACACTAGGAGTACATTTTTTGCAGGGTAACACAATTATTACTCGCAATAATAAATAAGAGTTCGACGTCCTTACTCAAAATATTGCGTTTGACAGAGAGTGATGCCCAAATTTGTGCGGAAATCGCGCAGAAAGTCAACGTTGTTTGACTGAAAACTAGCGGAACCAACATGTGTCTTTATAAGCAAACCCTGCATCTAAAATAACAGTACTTCGGGTCACACAGGAAAAGCTTATATCTGATGGACACATTGGTATGTTTGTAGTCCAGAGGACGGCTTTGAGCTCTCCCATAGTGGAGAACCAAGTAGTCGAAATCGTTAACCATTCTTTCTAAACGCATTCGCAGAGTACCCGGAGTTCTCTAAATCGTTCCCCACTTTTCTAAACACACATTCGCAAGGTATTGGTTCATCAGCTGTCCAAACTCCAGACTTAGCTCAACATCTATTCTTCAGCAGGCTGCGTCTCTTCACATTTTAGAAATTCTATACAACCTCCACGGCGTTTGTGACTCCGTTTGGTAAACGCCCTCGACGAAGCAAAAGAAAAAAACTGAGAACGCACGAAATTTCGACTTCCTGCTTCTTGAGTGGAGGTACTTTGCGCAGACTGTGTTCTGCGGTCGCATTTGGTACCTTTCTCATGTGGAGCAGCCACCTTTACGCATCGTGATGTAATTGCAGTCTGCCTTGTGTTCCTTCTTTTGGTCCGGTGGCACTGAGTTGGTTTCTCGTGCGGCGTTAGGACAGCAGCGTTCCCAGGGAGGTTTTGCTTTTCCTTCAGTATCAATACGCTGCCGGCTACTAGCCCTGCGCTTCCTGTTGCGACTCGTTTAAGGAGAGGAATCCCCATCACGAACTATAGGATATTATTTTCTAGGTACCCACCGTCGGTATTTAATGCCTAATGTGTACCTTAATCGAGGACCACAATTAGTAATACTTCCTTCGTTTTACGCAACAGCTGTCACATTTTTTCATCATATCCAGTCGACTTGCTCTGGGGTAGATGTGTTAGACAATCCTATCGTTGACACAACAGCCGCTTTGTTGCTCCCGTTAGATCCTCCGGCACGCCGCACCCACTCTAGTCGTGTGTCTTGGAGCATGCTGACGGCATCATTTCTGCGTGGCCACCTCCGGGACTTCATGTGGCGGCTGTGGTGGGGCGTTCTTCCTACCATTAAACGCCTCGAAAGGTAGGGAATGGTTTAGTCAGCAACATGCCCGAACTGCTCCCTACGGGGAACAAATCAGCATGTTTCAAGACAACGCGTCGTGGCTCATGTTTTCAGGAGGGCCGTACACGCTGGATTTTGTGGCCTCGGAGTAAACCACTTTGTTTCTACTGGACGTTGTTCTCTAGGCCGCTTCGCCTGGCTTATCATTGTTGCTGGTGTCTACTGTGTTTGGCGCAATCGCTGTGAGGCTGTTGCAGCAGGTCGTCACCCTCGCGCTCTCTTCCCAATGTTGGAGGGACTGTACAAAATAATACTATATGTTTTGTCGGAGGAACTCTTCTTTCTGGGTGAGGAAAAACTGCTTCGACACTGGTCCTGCCCTTTTGTGTTCATCTGTGAGAGACGTGTGAAGCTTGTTTTTAGGCCGGCCTGGTTTTGGTAGGTTGATCTCTGTATATTACTCACACAAATGCATTGTAAATACTAGGTAAACACCTAACATTTAGATATTTACTTTTAATTAGTGTTCTTCGCTTACCATGTATTGTCCATATGTAAACAAATCTTTTTGTAACAATTTTTGTGTGTCTGTGTATGTTGTGTTCCATGTACATATGTAAACATATCATTTTATAACAATTTTCGGTGTGTGTGTGTGTGGATGCTGTGTTCCGTCACAATGTTCTGTTGGATTGTAATTATTGTTCACTGTTCATGAGAATAAATTTCTCTAAACACAAGGATTATTTGACTTACTAGTGCGGCTTCGGACATTGAGGCCCACAAGATGGCTTTAAGCTCTCCCATTGTAGAGTACTTTGTACTCTAAATCGTTACCTACTGCTTTCTAACCACCACCCCCATTTTCTCGGGGTGAAAGAGGTATCGTTGTAGGTGGAGCTCACATTTATTCTTAGCTTGTAAACGACTACAGGTCTTTCTCATCTTGTTTTCTTCTTTAGGACAGATGCTTTCGGTAATTTACGGTCTGCATAGGTGGTGCGTAAGCTCATCATAAATAAATAAATAATAATAAATTGTTAAGACGTTTATTGGTGGACACTCGTTGATGATTCACGAAAGCGACAGTCAATGCGGGGACCGACTCTCTACACGAGCTGCTCTTCTTCTTATGAAAAGGGCGACCCACTAGAAGGCACTCGAGAGGATGACCCACTGTTCGAAGGCTTTGCCACAACTACCCCCCGGTACGAAAAGGGAGCCGCCTGGCGACCTAACAGGTGGTTACAATGAGCGGGTCATGGTAGGCCTTGAGGCGCTCCACGTTAACAATGTCGCGTCCTCGACGGCGCATGTCCGAAAATGGTTCGATTGGTTCAATCAAGTAGTTGACAGGAGAGGTGCGTTTGACGACACGGTAGGGGCCTTCGTAATTGGCCAATAGTTTTGAAGATAGGCCAGTTGCAGTGGTAGGGATCGAGAGCCAAACGAGCGCTCCAGGGAGGAACGTGGGCGCTGTAGTGCTGGCGTCAGCGCGAATGCTTTTTTGCCGCTCTTGATCGTGCGCAGTAAAGGTCTTTGCAAGCTCTCGACACTCTTCAGCAAGCTTGGCTGTAGCAGAAATAGGCGCCCACTCAGACGGATCTGGCCTGTACGGAAGTATCGTGTCGATGGTGTGCGACGGGTGCCTTCCATATAATAAATAGAAAGGTGAAAAGCCAGTAGTGCTCTGAGGGGCGGTATTATATGCGTAGGTGACGAAGGGTAGAACGGAATCCCAATTCGTGTGATCGGCGGCGACGTACTTGGAAAGCATGTCGCCGAGCGTACGGTTGAAGCGTTCGGTGAGGCCATTTGTCTGCGGGTGGTAAGCAGCAGTTTTGCGGTGAACAATGTTGCACTCTTTAAGAATGGCTTCAACGACTTCAGACAGGAAGACGCGGCCTCGGTCACTGAGCAGTTCCTGGGGTGGACCGTGTCGCAAAATGAACCGTTGGAGCAGAAAGGAGGCCACATCGCTCGCTGTAGCCGCGGGTAGAGCGGCCGTTTCGGCGTATCGCGTGAGGTGGTCCACAGCGACAATGGCCCAGCGGTTACCAGCCGACGTCACTGGAAGTGGCCCATATAAATCGATGCCAACGCGCCCAAAGGGCCTGGCAGGGCAAGGTAAAGGTTGCAGACCTGTCGGTGATAGGTGCGTTGAAGCTTTTCGGCGCTGACAATCTATGCAGGAGCGAACGAATTTCTGCACGTAGCGGTACATGCCGCGCCAAAAGTACCGTTGGCGAATGCGGTGGTAAGTCTTCGATACCCCGGAGTGCGCACATTGCGGATCAGAATGAAAAAAACTCGCATATGTCAGAGCGCATACTGCGAGGTATGACTAGTAGCCACTGGCGGCCGTCACCGTTGTAATTGCGCCTGTGGAGGAGGTCGTCGCGAATGGCGAAATGGTGGGCTTGACGACGCAACGCGCGAGTGGATGGAGTGGATGGATCAGCCAGTAAGTCGATCAGTGAGGCGATCCATTGATCCTTGCGCTGTTCAGTAGCAATGGTATGAATGCTAATTGAAGAAATGGCAAGGTGAGACGCGGAGTTGTGGGCGTTGTCGTCAGGCAAGGGAGAGCGTGACAGGGCGTCGGCGTCAGCATGTTGCCTTCCATTGCGGTACAGCACGCGGATATCATAGTCTTGCAGGCGAAGTGCCCACCGGGCGAGACGGCCTGAGGGATCTTTCAATGACGACAACCAGCATAGTGCGTGATGGTCGGTGACGACATCAAATGGGCGACCATACAAATAAGGTCGGAACTTCGTAAGGGCCCAGACGATTGCCAAACATTCCTTTTCGGTGACG